>JAAXYX010001337.1:0-24000 GCA_036851915.1 Ptenothrix huangshanensis | reverse complement strand
TTTTTGTCCAGATTTTTGGTTTACACCATGCCTGCATTGAGATCTTATAGCTTTTCACAATGAAAATGCAATCCTCTTTCATCTTGAATTTCCTGTTTGACAGACCCTGTTACTTGAAAAAATCATGTCGTCGGCGTCTCCCTGGATTGATTGGAGTTTAGGCGTTTAGGTGAGACACTATAAGGAGCGTAATTTGAAAATACAGGTAAAGGTAAGCCGGTGCCGGTAATTAATAATTAAAAAATGCCATACATTCTGTATGAGTTAGACCGCGAAGTTTCAATTCTCCGGTGCAATTCATTAGTTGTTTTATAGTTTTATTGGTTTGGTTGGGAATCCCAACTTGGGATTGTGCAAATCCTGCTTACCAATGTGCTTGCTTCTCCTTCTGCCTCTGCCGTTCTGTGATCCTGAATCCTGAGTGACTCAGTCCGAGAACTTGTGTTATTAATTCTTGGCATGGCAAGTCCATACCACGCTGCACACGTTAGGCAACTTGCATATTGTATCAAATCTTTGATTTGGCCTAGTTTCTTTCAGTGTGCTGGTCGCTAATAAGGTTTGTGTTAGTTGTGCAGTTAGATGCATACGATTACGTTACTGTTATAACGGTGTCTCTAGTTACGGTCTGTTGCCTATGTGCACCGGATTAAGTGGATAGAATTTTAGGAACCAAAACTCGCAAATGCCAGGCAAAATGCTGTTAATTACAAATCCTAATAATCCAGCTGGGCTCAAGGTTCTTATAGCGGCATTAAGAACTAAGCAGAATGTTAAATTGGAATTCGTGGATCGTAAGTTTCAAGTTATTTTATATTTAAATAATATATTTGTTGGTCCTTATTTTTGTGCCGAGTTTTAGATCGGAATCAGCAAAGGTGATAGCAATATGGAGGGTTTGGTTACATCAGCTTTTGGCTTTCGGCTTTTGTCATAATTTATACATAAAGTGCATTGTGTTTATTGTTCTTACAATTCTTACTCCATTCGCAATTCTTTTTTTACTGTCCTTTGAGTTTTGTAGTATTTTGTATAACTTGTTTTTGTGCTGATTTTTATTTTGGTTTTGCATCTGGATTGTAGAATCCCCGGAAGGACGAGTGAAACGAAGGCTACCCGTTTTAAAAATCAACACAGTGACAGATGAAGTCAATCTAACGGATATGAATTCGGCTGTCCTGTACCTTATGGACTTGGTCAAGATTCCAGTTTCACAGTCTTTGGAACGGCATAGACATTTCGAGGCGCATGAATTAGGGGTAAGTTCAATTATCTGCAAAATTGCTGAACAATTTTTTTGTAAATTTGCATGAATATAAAATACCGCTTCTAATTTGATGCGTTTTGTTAGATTTAGTCGATCAAAATGCAAAATAAAAACATGCAAAATAGTTAGATAAGGTTTTGAATGATTGCATTGTCAGTGCAATATTACTCAATGTCAGCTGTCAGAATGAGGAAAGTTAACTAATGAATTTCTTTTACAATTTTTGCAGCCATCTGTAACTTCTTACTTGAATGAAAAAGGTGACTCTGACCACGGCATTAAACAAGATCTCGTAAAGAATCTGAGTACAGTGGAGCAGTTATTAGGGAAGCAAAAATTTATCGCTGGATCGGTAAATATTTTGAATGAATTTCTAATCAAATAATTAATTACTTACCTAGTCAGCACATTTCCTTGTTGTTAGAGCGAGCATTATTTTGTGCTTAAATGTTACAGTTAGAATTTTACTCTTCATTCATTCATTAAATGCAATAAGTAGAAAATGACGTTATAATCAGAACCTTAGGTTTTGATGATTTTATCTTTATTGCAGAGCGCAGGATTTGAAGATATTATTGTATGGGCTTGCCTATACCCGCTGATAGCATCGGAGGATAAAATTGTTGCAAACAGTGCAAAGATCAATGACTGGTTCAATAAATTAAAAGGGATAGATTACTACACGGTGAGCTCCGCCAGTAATACTCATGTTACATAATTCTTTTTTTCTACATGATTCAACACGGTTCTTTAATTGTTCAAGTAATTCATATTTACATTGTGCTCAATCACATGAATAGAAAGCAGTTCAGAAATTAAAGCCCTCGACTGGGACAACAGGTACGGGCTTATCCATCTCAGGGAATCCAACTGCACCGACGTCCACTTTTGGTGCCAGGATAGAAAAAATTGTGAAAATGGAGCCAGCCGAGGAAACTGATAGTGTCAAAGTAATTCTTGCTGATGATTTAAAGGCTGCAAAGGAAAACTGGCCAAAGCCCATTGTTAAAAGTATACAGAAGAGCAAGAGAGCTGGCTCAGTGTAAGAATTATCAAAGTTTTCTATAGTTGTATTTACATAAAAATTAATGTTTATCAAATGAGTTTAGATAGAATAGCATCTAAAACCGAATATGTAATTACTTCACACAGCTTGCCATTTGCTGGTGAAAAGAATTATCTGATCTCGTCCGCTCTGCCCTATGTAAACAACGTTCCGCATTTGGGCAACATCATCGGTTGTGTTTTGTCCGCAGATGTCTTCGCCCGTTACGGTCGTCTTCGACAGAGAAATGTTTTATATGTTTGTGGGACGGATGAGTATGGAACTGCCACGGAGACGAAGGCGTTGGAAGAGGGACTCACCCCACAGCAGATCTGCGACAAATATCACAAGCTCCATGCTGAGATTTACAAGTGGTTCAACATTTCTTTTGACTACTTTGGTAGAACCACAACTCAACAGCAAACTTCGTTAGTACTGCAACGTACAAATATTAATTATATTGATTCTAGATTATCATAACGTTTTGCACAGATTTAATGAGTACCTTCTCTATAGTGTCGGTCAAGACATCTTCAAGAAATTACACGAAAACGGATATTTGAAAGAAATGCCTGTTCTCCAATGCTATTGTTCACCATGCAAGAAATTTCTGTCGGACCGTTTCGTCGAAGGCACATGTCCTAACTGTGCGTATCCAGATGCCCGAGGTGACCAGTGTGATAAGTGTGGCCGGCTCACAAATTCCGTCGAATTAAAGAATCCAAGGTGCAAAATTTGTGGATCTAGTGAAGTGGTTACGAAGAGTAGCGATCAAGTGTTTCTGGATTTGCCTAAATTAGAAGAGAAAGAGGACTTGGCTAATTGGGTGGAGCAGAGAAGTGAAGCATGGACTCCCAATGCTCGTCACATTGTTCGAAGTTGGATTCGTGAGGGTCTTCGAGAACGTTGCATTACTCGCGATTTGAAATGGGGGACTCCAGTTCCAATGGAAAAATACAAGGATAAAGTATTTTACGTTTGGTTCGATGCTCCCATCGGCTACATTAGTATAACAGCTAACTACACCGACAATTGGCATCAATGGTGGCTGAATCCTGATGTCGATATTGACTACTATCAATTCATGGCCAAGGATAACGTTCCCTTCCATGGTATACTCTTCCCTGCCTCCTGTTTAGGGACCAAGCAGCCATGGACTTTGGTCAAGCATCTAATTGCAACGGAGTATCTTAATTACGAAGATGGAAAGTTTTCAAAAAGTAGAAGTTACGGCGTCTTTGGGAATGATGCTATGAATACAGGTAATTGCCGGTCATAGGGTGTAAAAATTAAATTTTTATATGAAAAAATTAATAAATCCCTTTGAATTATAATTTTTATATTTTGTATGTTATTGTTTCCAGGAATTCCTGCCGATGTTTGGAGATTCTACTTACTCTATCTTCGTCCCGAAGCGCAGGATTCGGCCTTCTGCTGGGATGATTTCATGACGAAGAATAATAGTGAATTGTTAAACAATCTGGGCAACTTCATAAATCGGTAATGAAAAAAATAATTATTGAATTGAATTTATATGTAGTCTTCAAGCCATGCCGTGCTAACAAAGGATGTGTTGAATTGAAAGGTCACTATCGTTCCTGGAAAAATTCTTTGAGAGCACTGTACCAGAGATGCAACCCACGGAAGAGGACTACAACGTCATTGCCCAAATCAACCAAGATATTTCCACTTACGTGACGTTACAGGAACTTTGCAAAATGAAGGATGCACTTCGACAAATTCTGTCCATTTCAAAAATCGGCAATCAGTATTTCCAATCTCAGAAACCATGGACGTTGAACAAGAAGGAAGAGGAGTAAGAAATCAATCCTTTTCTATTATTAGTCAATATTTTCCTCTAGACTAGACATTTCTAATTTCCGATGTGAATTAGGTATATTTTCTAACACTAAATGTATCTTTTTCCGCAGTAAACCCAGATGTCGAACAATATGCGGTATTGGAGCTCAAATTGTTTTCGTCTTAGCGACTTTGCTCGAGCCCTTCATGCCTGCAGTATCTAAAACTATTTGCCTACAACTGAACGTTCCAGCACCCTACTTTTCCATGTTTGTCCAACAATTCCTCCCAGCCGGACACAAAATTGGCCAGGTATTCTTCAATTAATTACAATATATTGACTTGGCTTCACATGTGTACAGATACTAACTAACCTCTTTTTTCAATTACAACCACTTCTCAGGTGAAGCCACTATTTCAAAAACTGGAACCTGCCTTCATTGACTCCTTAAGGAAAAAGTACGGTGGCCCACAAAACAAGGATCATGAAAATGCAAATGCAACAGCTGAAGCGTAATAAAGGACATACTTAGTTTCTTCGTTCTAGGCCAAGTAAGGAAAGAGATTTAAATGGCTGCATAAATAATGTTAGGGGTAACTTGTAACTACATTTTACATACACTATACCTTCTACACACTCTTCGTACTCACGCTCAGTTATCACTAGCATTTCGTTTGCTCTGTTATTGTTTAGTAATTTATTTATTCCTTATTACACGTAAATAATTATCACGACAAAATAACATTACCATGCTTTAAATTATTCATTCAATTATAATATTATTCACTACTCACGATAAATCATTCTGTCAAGTTAATAATTATTGTCAGTGTCGCATAATTATGTTGTACATGAAATAATTATTGCTACAGCAGAAGTTAATCTAAACTGTATTAATGTTCCGTCAAGCAACAGTAGTTTCCATACAATAATAGTAGAAGATTATATTTATCACGGTGTTGTGTTAGTTATTTTATTAGTATCTATACTACCTATGTACATACTTTTATTATTATTCTTCTAATCAGTGTGATTTGTACGATGCCAGTGATAGAAACTAAGAAGAAAAAAACTTAAGATTTTTTTCCACTCCTCTGTGACCGGCTTGAAACTTCGCATCGGTTCGGTGCAAGTCAGCGATAATGGCGTAATTATATGAATAAAACTGGAATAAATAAAAAGAGTTCTTTCGATTGTATAATTGTATTATTGCATAGCATTTTATACCATTGTATTGTACTTTTACGATAAGTATTGTGGTGAATAAGAATGCAACGGACTGACGTGAATTTCTCCCGTCACTATAAAATCGTAACAATCTGGACAATTTCTGACGTGTGCTCACCGTTTGGGTCTCCGCTTACAACTTTAACGTAGTTACCAGCCGTCGGCATCGACACAAGAAGTTGCCGTTGTCTTTGTGGGTGTGCTTCTGGAAGGGAAGAACGATGACCTACAATTGATTCCGATGGGTCTGATGAAAGGACAACGTGATGTATTTGAACCTGCGAAATATCCGTCTCATGACAATGACCGTCACGGTAACGCCGACCTGGATCTTGGTTTTGGTTAGGAACAACTTCTTCGTCCGTGGGACCGACTGTTAGTGTAATATATTCTTTAGAATCGCGACTGTCCATATCACTCACAGTACTGACTTCATAAGCGTCGGCGTTGAGGTTGCAAATATTTGGGTCCATATCACTAGAAACTGGAGCAAACTTGGCGGACTCGGTTTCTAGATTTCCATGGATTTCTAAAGGTTGAGTAATGTCGTTAACATTTCTATAACTATCCTCGTCGGAATCAAAAATTGAAATTATCTCTTCATTTTCAACCACATAATTATTAACGGTCGTATCTTCGTCTTCCTTATCCGGATGATTCCTGTGAGCTTGCTGACAGTGGATAGTTAAGGCGGCTCTGAAAGCAAATTTCTTCCCACACACTTTGCATTTCTTCCAATATCCTCGACGTGTTTGAGGAGCTTTCAATGATGCTTTGCCATTAACATTTGCTTGGATTTTGGTTTTAACTTTGTCTTTGGCATGAGCATGTGTTTTCAAATGCCCATGAAAAAATTTAACGTGAGTATAACTCTTGCCACAGTTAGGATGAGGACAGTCGTGTGAAATCCCTCCATTGTGACTTAACGAATGTCTTAACAGATCTAGTTTGGTTGCGAATTTTTTACAGCAAAATACACAAGATCCCGAACCAGTAGACGTTCGAGGTCGACAGTCGCGTTGTGAATCTTGGGAAGCTACCACATGTGATAATTTATGAAGCTTCAGAGCCGATGAACGAGAAAAAGATTTACTGCAAATGTCACATTGGTTCCTCTCTGTAAATACTGATATCGATCGAGAACATCTACAAGTATTTTCTTCTGCTTCGGTCACCGTAGCTTGGACAGGGTCATCGTCACTCGGTCGCTCTACCAAGGTTTGGACTGCGGCATTCGTTTTGGCTTCGACTATGGGTTTACCACATGACGGACAAAGACTAGATTGAGACTGTAGCTTCGCTTTGCTTGCTTTCGGGCTAGGATTAGAATTTGGAACGCTCGAAACTTCAGGGCTGCACTGGAATTTGGATTTGTCATGAAATTTAAGGTGGAGATCGAGGAGCTCCTTTGTTTCGAAACCAAATGTAGCACATACTAAACAGAAGAAAGAAAACTTTTCTCGGTCTAAAACATAAATGGAAGGAAACCAGAATTTAATGATTTCAAATATGCTTTAGGAATTTAGATCCTTTGTAAATAGTTTTGCAACAAATTAATAATTTTACTCACCGCGATGAAAGTAAATGATATGTGTTTGCATGGCACGTTTTTTCAGTTGAATCTTATTCTCACAATTACTGCACTCAAAATAACCATTTCCAACTTTAGTAAATTCAAAACCCTCGTATAGAAATATTCCTTCTGATGTTTCTACAACTTTCCGAGGAATCTTTGGATTTCCTGGACGTTTTAAGGAAGTATTCATTTTGCGTTTCAGCTTTATATTCTTTCCACGCTTCACAGATGAACCAAGGAGTTGCTGATCGACACATTGTTCTAGATCTTCATCATGGTCTTGGGACTTGTTCGAGCTGACATTTTCATGATGATCATTTATTATCACTGTAATAACAGCTGACCTGCTTTCAGCATTATCATCGCACATTTTACTTAACGACTCTGTGTTAGAAATTCCCACGGAACTCGTTTCAGAATTTCCGGCTGTGATTTTTGACGTTACATCATCCAAGCTTTGGCAGGTGTTTCTTTCTAAAGGCTGGCATTTTCCATCTTCAGCTCTAGTTTCTGTAGACTTCATTTGCATCGCTAGGTCTAATCAAGAACAAGAAAGAATAAAAAACATTAGTAATTATATACAACCAAAGCCATGCATTATAAAAAGATGCTATTTCATGAATGAACGCGTAATTAAAACTCAATATACGTTTTTGAATCACGCACTCCCGGAAACGATAGATTTTTTTATCCAAGCTGGTTGAGAAGTTCTTCATGTGCGAATTTACATTCGACGAAGATGCCGATGAGCAGAGAATCATGGAACCCAAAGAGTCAACTGCAACCCTAATTTGCTCCTGTATTGATTCCAAATCTTCCTGAAGAAAACATAAGTCAGTTACTAGATCCTGGCAAGCCGGGCAAAAGGGAAATGGATCAATGCTAAAATTAAACTTGTCATCGCTATCGTCGTTATTTTCAGTCTCATCTCCAAGCGATGGGTGCCTTCCTTTTTGTGCAGTTGTTGCAACAGTGACTTTCGTCTTTAAGTTGACATTGACACTGGCCTTTGTCTTGACATCCATTAAATTAGATAGAATTTCAAACATTCTGTCAAATTCTTCCCTGTCATTAGTATCCAATGCTTCAGCCAGATGTGGAAACATTTTGTAGCAAATCAAACAGTTAACCTGACTCGATGCTTGCGCCGGAGAGGACGAAGATGTTCCCAATTCATGTGAATACTTAACTTTGTGTGGATCTGTAAGGGACAGACTTGCTTCTTTGTTTTTCCCAATCCCAAATCCTGTGGGTGTTGATTTTTGAGATACAATTTGTGACTGCGATTGACGTTTAGACGAAACTACGGTCATCCCAACGTTCAATGATTTTCTTTCAATTTCCACAGATTTATTGAGAAGCGCAATCTTGGTTTTTCGAACTCGTCGCATTTTTACCACTATTGCAACATTAGTATTTGCAAGTATTTCAGTTTCCGGTGAGTTCAGGCTATACTGACTGAAATTTAATTTAATTTCAACTTATCGTGTAAACAGTTAAGCAGTAGTTATAGCATGTCATCCCTCAGTACCACTAAATAAAAGATTTTCAAGAGCATAGGTTTCCGTAAAAAGAAGAAAACAAGCTGCAAGATTCAGTTGTCAAGTTTGCTAGTTTTGTGCTATCACCTGTAACTATTTCATTTGAAACCTGATTGAATTTCATTAGCTTTATTGCATGGTACTCTTTTACTGCAACCCGCAACAGTTGGGAAATCGTATAGTATTAGTAATTATGAAAAATTCTTTTAGTGAAACAAAGTTGGTGAACTTATAGGCGAATGAGATAATTTTGCGATAAATGACAATGACAACTTTCAGCCCACACAAGGACACAAACACAACAGTGAGTGTCAAATTAAATGACAATCGACATTGTTTGTTTGCATGTGACAGAATGTTAATCTGTATACTTTTAATATTCCCGCAGAATTTCAGACATAGAAGATCAGACGTTCACTGCGGGGTACAGTGAGCAAGTCGTTGACGCTTTTTGATTGACTTGGTTTAATTTTTAATTCTATGGGTAGACAGAAGTCAAAATTGAGAACAATATGATAATTTTAATTACGATTACCAACTAACAATAAATATAAATGACTGCTCAATTTAATATCATTACAATAATAGTACCAGCCCAGTATAGTACCAGGACAGACAGTAGAACAAAATTCGTAGTAATTAATTACTTTTGAAAATAAAACGTCCAAAAATTAGAGATATAGTACAATTTGAATTATAGTACATAAAAAGTGTTAAATCAGAAATAGAACAAAAACAACATGGATCTAAAGAAATTGCAGTGTAAAAATTAACTACACCAAAGTAAAGTAAAATAAGATTAAGTACAGAAAAGTCTAGTAAGAGTGCAAAGTATTTCAGCTAAATAGTAAAAGTCTAAAAAGTAAAAATAAGAATGCTGAAGCGGAATAGTACCGAAGTAATGAAGGAATAGAAATAGAAGTACTTAAATAAATGCAGTGCAAAATTACTTTACACTTTACACAAGTCAAGTCTAAGTAAGTTATTATGAATAAGTACAGCTTAGTGAATAATATCATGTGAGTAAATCAGAATTGAGAATTCATAATCACAAGATTCGTTGAAATCAATGAAGTTCAAAATGACAATAATAAATAAAGTATAATTAGTACAGTAAAGACAGAGTGGGGAATGAAACCGATTACAGGAGTTCATATTCATACCAGTATTGTGACTTAAAATTTTAGTATCAGATCTTGTCAGATCCATCATCAACGCAACGAATAGAAATACTCAAATAATAAAAACAGTCTTTCAGAATTGGAAATCATAACCAAAACATAGTAGAAACTAATTATAATTAATTAATTGTAAAAAGTTTGCTACAGTGCTGATTGTAACTTCCCTCTGTCTTCCATTCTCGTTGCACAAAAGTCAAGTCGCGCAAAACAAAGTAACGTATCTGTATTACTAAATTGTAAGTACAAACAATTATTGTAATTCATAACTAATAACGATAATAATAACAATAATACATAATCGCATAATAGACAACAAAAAATATTAGTAGGCAAGTAATTGAATACAGTACCAGTTTCCTCATTCATTCTAATTACGATGGCGAAGAGAACGACTGTGAGTGGCTGTACAGTAATTAGTATTAATAATAGAACGGTGAAACTACAACAGGAGCAAAAATATACTACGCTAGGTTATAATTTCTCATTTATAATTACTTAGCATTCCCTACCATATACTATGACTAATGACTGCCGAATGTTGCGTTGTTTTGCACAACTTCAGCGCTTGTAAGTTCCACTGTATTTGTAATTTTAATTCTTACTACTACACCACGTCTGTTACAATTGACGATTAATTCTATATTTAAACCTGAGACTTATTTTAAAGACACCAGCCGCCAGCAACAAGTTAAATGATAACTTGGACTTGTTACTACAAGATAAGGACTTATCAATACAATTATTTGTATGCGATCAATTATCTCTGTATCCTAGAAAAAACTGAGTTTTAAATCACAATTTTTAAGTCGCTAACCGCGTAATTTTATGTAATTATAAAGGTATTTGAAGAAAAATTTGTTAAAGCACTTACATACCGTTGTAGATAACCGTGCTAATAAAGTTATTACTTTCTCTCTAAAACACCTTAATAGTTTTTTTTGAAAAAAAGGACAATACAAAAGTATTGATGAAGAAGAGTTTACAAACTGAGGGAAATTATTATTTAGTCAAAATTAAAGTGCTGAAATGACATTTCGAAAATGAAGTTTCCATGAATAAGTGCATAATCAATTATGTGTTTATAGAATACACGTTAAAAAATTGACACGTATGAAATTAAAAGTTAACTGAATACGAAGTACGTACCTTCTGAATTTAAACTAAAAGTGCTCGAAAAAAAGGACACGTAATACTAATTAATAATGGAGAATAGTTGTAACGATTACCAATTTACCAACCCTATAGAGTCCAACTTGTTAAAATAATTTCTGATTCAAGCCTTGCTGCTGGCTACTTTGGCTTCGTTAAATTTGCCTTCCCTATTTTTACCCCTGCCGCCGGAGAAGCACCGTGACCGTGACCATGACCATTTTTCGTTTTATGAGATCGCAAATGGATTGTTAGATAAGTTCGAACCGCGTAAGCTTTGCCACAAACATAACATAGAAAGGGTTTCTCTCCTGAATGAATCCCTTCGTGTCGTTTCAATTGATCCTTCGTCTTAAAAAATTTCTTACAGGTTTGGCATTCGTATTTTTTCTCGTTATGTGCAATCATGTGAGTTTTCAGATTTGCTCGACAATTGAACAATTTATTACACTCGGGACAAGCCAACTTTTTCTCCGAGTTGTGTCTTTCCATGTGCTCTTTTAATTTCGCCTTGCCCAAGCATTTAAAGGTGCAGACTGTGCACGCAAATGGCAAAGAACCATCATGAGTTTTCATGTGATCCCTCAAATTGCGAGCGGAGCGCAGCGTTTTGCTGCAAATTGTACACTGAAGTCGAACCAAATTCAATTCCGGATGGAACGAACGATGAACATTCAGATCGACCTTTGTGTGGAAATTCTCCTGGCAGACTTCACAGGTAAAAGTGCCTTCTTTGTGCCGATGAACTGTACGAACGTGACTTTTGAGACAATTGGCAGTATGAAAATGAATCCCACACTTTCCACAACGATGAGGTTTATCTCCAGTGTGAAAATTCTGATGATCCTTCAAATAAGCTGGAACTTTGAAACATTTTCCACATTCAGTACATTCGTAGGGTTTTGCAACTCCTGCAAGCAGAAACAAAAATTCATTGACAATTACTTTATGTCCTAAAACAATTAGGAGCTCTTCTAGAAAATTAGTTATGCAAAAATAAGGAAATTATGTACCCTTGTGGAATTTCATGCGACACTGATTGTAAAATTCAGACTCATTTTTTACTTTCTTTGAGCAACTTTCAATTGAACTAGAATCTGGCTTCGGTAGTAGTAATTTGTCACTATCTTTATTTTTGTCTTTATCCTTGTCCTTATCTTGGCACCCTTCAGGCACATTCGACTGACTTCTCAGCACATTTGTATTTGCAATAGTTTCCGATTCGTTCGACGTCAATTTTTGCAGTGCGACAGAGATTTCTCTATTTTCACATGAGGCCGATGTCAACGGTGCAGATGATTCTTTTGATATTGTGCCAATTTCGGTTAAAAAGTCATGCGACTGTACTTGTATTTGTGACTGAGACGGTACTTCAATGCCGAAATTCTCTTCACAAGAAATAGACGAGACATGGTCCTCCGACGAGATAAAATCCACTTGATAGTCAAAGTTATCAAGTTCCTGGAACAAATCGTTATTTTGTCCCCCGAGCAGAATAGTGGCTTCTGGAATAAGTACAAGAAGGCCAGAGGGTCAAATAAGTCAAACCCAAAGTCAAATACCTAGTGCTATGTACTTCTGGCGTATTCTCTAAATTGCTCTTCCCACAGAAATGTAAACTCACCGTCGTTGAAGTCTTCCGTATTGAAATTGAAGGGCAAATTCGAACTAGACTGCTGTGAGTGAATTCCACCGAGTACTAATTTTTGGAAAATGCTATCGATATCCAAATCCAAATATTTACTATTGAAACACCCAAAACTAATTTCTCCCGAAGTATTTTCATCTCCACTCGAATTTTGATTTGTATTGCCATTGCCATTACTACTGCCATTCCCACTCCCAAAGACACGAGGATTTTTCATAAGAACATCTTCGATATTTAACTTCAACAGGTTGAGCTGACGATGCAGATCCTCGATAGTAGTACTAATTGAGTAGATCGAGTTCAACATCATCGAACATTTCTGGCAGTAAAGACCTTCGCGAAACTTGTCTTCATAAGACGATACGGGAAGTTTAAACAATTTACAAAAATAATTTGCCCAACTATTATTCTCCAATTCTGCGCTGAGTGTACCCCCTCCCGTATTTTGGAGCAGCGATAACTGACTCTCATTCTCTTCAATACTGGAACATTCATTTGTTTGGTTGCCACACAAAAGACAACTAGTTTCTAAAAATACGGACATCTTCCTATCTTACCCCGACACAACACGAACAACTATGTAAATAACAGATGCACTATAAACGACGACCAACAACGCAGCAACAATAACGTTACTGTTGCCTTTAGCTCTAAATGACTATAGACAGCTACCGTCTGTCCTGTCCTGTCCTATCTGGTTCCTACTCGTCATCCAGACACTAATTAATTCTGCACCTGAGTGCACCTTCTTTTGCAAAATTAAAACTACCAACACCTAGTTCAATACCAACACGACCAACTATGAGAACTACCTGCTGCGGTCTGGGATTGCGAATTTAAAAATCTAATTACCTATTTAAAATAACCGTGTATCTTAATTTAATACTGATTTCGTTTCTGCTTATATCTCAGTTGTAGATTAGATGCAAGTTGTTTGGGGTTCTGGTTATGCCAGACTAATGTGACGATGGTGCGATTTATGATTAAATGACAAGCTTTGAGAAAAAGCTGCAAATGCAGCAGTAGTAAAAACTAAAAGTGCGAATCGTATATTAACCTGAACATTGCGTCGTCCTCATAATTAGAATTTAAAATAGAATATAGTAGAGAAGTCAGCAGTTGCTTATTTATAACTTATAACCTACGTTTACAAATACTGTCATGGGATTGATGGCAAGATCGACATGGAAGATCGACGTATCGGTCAGTCTGACATTAGACCGACACGCGATAACCGATAACCTCAATTAAATTGTCACTACTTAATTACCTTATGTTAAATTTACTTTGAAACACAATCTGCTAGCTAAACACTACAATTTAGTAAAGGGAGGAAGGGAGGAAGGAGGAGGACGACGATGAACGAGATGAAGAAAAAAGATGAAGAATAATAACGAGAATGAGAATGAGCTGGAAAGATCAAAACTGTGTATGTCCCGCTTGCTCAATGTTTCTCTGTCGTCATGTAAGGATGTCTGCATTTCGTATGCAAACACCATCTTTTCTACTCTAACCCAATACAAAATACAAATACAAATAAAATGACTGAATTACTTATACTTATTAATTACTTGATTTGTGAATTTGGGGTTTGTGGCGTAATTGCGTAATAAATGGTGCGCTATTATAATTAAGGCGACCAGAAGGCAGTAAAAGCATGAAAAGCATTTTTATGGATTTTGAGTGCGTGGATTTGAGATTGTCCACTTCCAACTCCGAGTCCCATGTCCACGGTCCTAGTCCCAAAAAAAAAAAATTTTATTTAAATTAGATTTTGAGAAGTATCAATGAGACACTGCTTTACACACTGCTAGACACACTCACTTTAAGCTCCCTTTTTATAATCAATTTTACTCTCGTTGCGTTAAATGGCAAGAATTTCTAAATGTTGTTCAAATGTCCTGCTTTGTGGGATTTTGATTAGTCTAAGGCGAATTATGCAATGATTGTGTTTTCGTGATCCAGTATGCAATTTATGAGTTTTAAAAAACAATTTTTGCATTTTTTATGTGTTTCATGAGTTTGGTTTGGATTGTCTTGTCTGTAATAATTAAACAGAGACAGAAGTACTTATGTATTTATAGTTTGTTTCAAGGGTATCGCACACATTTTTAAATGTCAAGAGTCACGAGGCTAGAAAAACAAACTCACCTAAATATGCTACAATGCTCGTAAAAATGCAATCATGGCAGTTCTCAAACATTTCAAAGCATAGTTTTAGTTGATGTGAAAGCGCAACAAGGCAAAGTTGTAGCAATTTGTAAAATCTAAAGGCTAAATTAAATGCCAAACAGCAATGTTAAAGCCACGCAACACAACGCGTTCGAAACCTTTTTTCCAAATTCTGTAGCTTAACCTTTTTCTGTTACTATCATCTTAATTGTATTATTTGACATTTAATTCAGCCAGTCTAGTTCTGTCCTAAGTCGGCGGATTAATTAATATCGTCTATTCAACCTGCAACTTATACAAGAAATTTCTACATATCGAAAATGTATTTTTATACATAATCTTATATTAAACTAATAACGGGATATGACTTTCACTCACTCTCAAAGTCTCATAAGTATGTTTAATTCATGAATTTACCACTTAGCACGTTTTACACATTAAAGATGGCACTTTGAAGTGTACACTGTGTAAATTACTCAAATTACCATCTAAATGACAACGATAACAGACACTCCTAATACAACATAAATCGTAAGTACAACACTCAACACAGTCAAAATCCTAATGTAGCTAAAAAGTGTTGTTACCCAATTACAATGATTATGGAAATATAAGGAAATACACAATATATGCATTATGAGTCTTTGTGCAGTGTGCAGACGTTGCTTACGTTATATCATATCTGTAGCTTATACCTTTGTTATACCTAAAATAATTTAAACATCCTTGTTTACTGCTTAGTGCTGCTATGCTGTAGTCAGCTGTAGCACTAAGCAGAAAATATCGTAGCTTTTAAAATCTTCCGTTTTCAAAACTCTGATTAGTTTATACTTAGTAGCGTCTACACAAAGATATTGGGGACTCTTATTTTTAAAATAATTTCAGTTTCCAATGTTCACCATTACATCGACATCATCATAAATTTTTATTTCTAATTTTGAGCACTTCAATACAATACTATTACGATTACAAATGGTACTCCGTTAATCCATGAACATGATGGATAGTAATAATAGTTAGGTAATTGTAAATTATAATAATAACCACAATATGTTTATGAATATGTTGAGAACGTAAACGTAACATGACGCAACGTATGGCAAGTCTATTAACTATTTATTACTGTTGTATGTTTCATAGCTACATATATATGTATGTATAGGTATATATTACCTTTACCTTTACTACTTTATTAGACACGGAAATCACAAAAAAAATATTGTCATTATGTAAAGTCTCAAATAATATCAACTTGAACCTTGAAGTGGTTCCAACTCTTGTCAGGGCCAGGGTTCGAGTTCGAACCCTGCTTGAAGTAACACACAATAGGTATATACGAAAATAATATAAGAAAATAGAAGACAACCAATAGCAATGATCATAGGTAGTAACTAGACTGAAGGATATAATTAACTGTAATTAATCTTATAGGAAAGAAAGGAATTTATAGAAATCATATTCGTATATTATAAGGTCATTTGTAATTTGATTTTGATTAGCATGATTATATGTTATAGTTATTGGTGCAAGATTTAATTCAATTAATTACCTTAAAAGCTAAGGCTTTACTTTGTAATAATAAGATTATACGATAGGGTATACATGTACTAATTTGCACACCTCATATAACTATTGTTAGTTTCCCTTTATTTCAATTTCAAGTACAAGAGTACAACTTTCTACTTTTCTAGGCAGCACTTACAGCAAACAGCAAGAACAACAAGTAATAAACAGAAAAGTTAAAAAATAAACTATTTCTATGGGCAGCATTCAGAATCACTAGCATAAGAATATTAAGTAGGTATCAAGTCCTTGGGGCACGTATTAAGGAACTGGGTGTAACTATTTATACCTAAGCGCTAATAAAGTAGATAGAGAGAAAAAGAAGAGATTTCGTGAGGCCGAAGCAGGAAGTTCTAGTAGGTTTTCTCTTACCGGCATTTATACTTCATAGAATTATCTCTAAAATTTAATTATCGATTACAATTTAGTATTGCAGCAATCTCTAAACTTTTTACTAGCCAATTTGATCAACAATCTAAACGTCTTTTATATACATATAATTGAAGAATGATAACTAATTCGTGGATCTGTTTATGTTGATGTCGATATCGATGTCTACTGTACTCTATAATATGACGAAACTAAAGCTCTTTTATCGTAACGGGAACAAAAAATAGGTAAATTACAAGTGTGTAATTGTAATGTAATGTGTACAAGACGATCAAAAAAATAAACCTAATTTACTCATTGTTTAATTAATAATGCTAATAATTATCATAGTGACAGTCCGTAGTATTAATGGTTATGGCTATGGTTATGGCTACAAGTACCAACTACAATGTATGTAGTTGGTTGAAGGTTCCAGACCTGACGATCTTCAAAAATATGTTGGTAGGTATATCCCTAGTACTGAATGAGGAAAGCAAGCCTTGCACCTTCAATGACTTTAGTTCGCTAAAAATTAAAAATAATTATAAAAATTATATACGAGACTTGGCCTTGGGTGTAGTTAGTTTCCTATAGGTACGAAGTTATGTAGGTAATCAATAATTATCGGGTTGATATTGATATTTTAAACTTTATATTATACTACCTAATTTATACTTATATGTGCGGGCACATAAAAGCAGTATAGTGCAGTCAAGTATAAGTGATTGTGAATAGTATTATTATATCTTATTATATTATGACACGAGATTATTAAACTTATGGAAATATCAATATCATGAGGTGGGTAAAATGCATTGTTCCTTTAGTCTTCTGAGGTAAGGTTGATATATTTCTTTTAGTCTTTTACCTACGTATGTTATCACTATAATTACTACCACTGCCTGTAAATATAAATATAGCTACTATAAATACTGATTCAATATTTACAAAAGGGAAAGTGGCATGAAGGGTAGCAAACATAAACGAATGAAATTTCTATAATACTAAAAATACTCAAAAATATAATGAAGCGCTAAAACCCATTATTATGATCTGAATTTTACAGACTTCAGTTCATTTGGCTTTAGTTTTCGTTGGTTTTGGTATCTTTCTTTTATTTCCCGTATCCGACCCCGAGTGTTTATCGTTATCCTTCTTGCTCTTATTTTTATCCTTTGACGTAACTGAGACGGGAGTAGGGTTAGGGGCGGTAGTTGTAGGAGAAGATTTATTACTCTTCTTTGTTACTTCCTTGCTGTTGTCCTTACATATGATTTCTTCAAATTTCTTTTCCACAGGTGGGGCAATTTTCTCACGCTTTTTTTCCTCCGTAGCAGCCTCCGGGGTCTCAGTCTTCACCTTGGCAGTGACTTTGACTTTATCCAACTCGGTCTCTACAATAGTCTCGCTTGTGGTCTTATCCTTCTCACTTTCTTCCACTGCCTGTATATTGTCAGAAGGAGTACTATTAGCTGCAGTAACAATTTCCTGTTCGATTTTGTTTTCAGATTTTGTACTAGCTTTTGCTAAAGCTGTAAATGTCTCGGTTTCTTTGATTTCATCAGCCTTTTCGTCTTTCACTAGAACTAGTTCTGGTTCTGGCGCTTTCTCTTGTTCTGGCGCTTTCTCTGGTTCTGGTGATGGCTCTGATTTTAGTACTGGGCCCGGTTCTGGTTCTGTATCATCAACCAGTACCAGCTCTACAACCTGAACAACATGTTTAATTTCTTGTATTTCTACCTTGTCCTTCAACTCCGGCTTGGATGTGGATGGGGATTCGACAATTTGTAGAGAAGCTTCGGCAGTACTTACTACTTCGTTGCTGGATTCATCACATTCTTTTTCGTCAGTTTTATTTCCGTTTTCCTCTTTAGTTACAATGGGTACCATCTCAGTGTCGAGTACTGGTAAATTGCTTTCCTGAACTTCTGCCGAAATATTTTTACCTGCATTATCCTTGACATTGCCGTTGTCGTTACCATCATCAAGATGGATTTCTTTTTCCTGAGTTTCAGTTTGAGTGAGAAGTGCGGAAGATTCTTCAGCGAAGCCCGTTTCGGTCTCTAGGATTTTTGAATCTGCTGGAAGGATAGCGTCATGTTTTACTGTTGTTGTTCCAGTNGCATTATCCTTGACATTGCCGTTGTCGTTACCATCATCAAGATGGATTTCTTTTTCCTGAGTTTCAGTTTGAGTGAGAAGTGCGGAAGATTCTTCAGCGAAGCCCGTTTCGGTCTCTAGGATTTTTGAATCTGCTGGAAGGATAGCGTCATGTTTTACTGTTGTTGTTCCAGTATGTACATTGCTAGACGAAATGTCTTGATGTAGTTGCTGTTTACTCTCTTTGTCCTTGTCTTTGTCTTGCGGGTTTAGCTTGGATTCGCAAACAGCATTAGTTTCAGCGAAGATAGAATCAAATATTTTTTCAGATGCCTCAATAATTTGAAGAATCTCAGACTCCATGGATGTACTGTCATTAATGAGTCTGTCGATATTGCTAGATTCACTGAACTCGTTCTCGTTACTGTCATGAAAACGATTTTGGCTATAGCTATTGTTGCTATTTGAAGCAGTGGTGGTATCATTGTTATCATCGTGACTTTCATGCTGGACCTGCTCTAAAGAGGATTCCATAGCTGCGTTATAAGGGTCGGGATGGCTGCCATCAATAATATCATCGTCGGCGTCGGCCTCTTCAATGTCTACCTCAACACTTTCACTCATTTCATGGTCGTCCTTGTCCAGAAGCTCACTAATTAGCAACTCTTTCTTCAAATTATCATACAACTCTTGCAAGTCGCTCACGTCTCTCTGAAGCCTTTCGATAGAGCGGTGAAGTATCATTTTCTCTTCCCTCTCAAATACTATGGCACGATTTGACTCCTCTAATTTTAGTGTCAGCATTGTCACCTGCTTCTCTAATGATGCGATTTTATTCTTGTCCATCTTGTCAGTCTGGGCGTATGAATTGATCGTCGAGTGTGAATGATGGGGATGAGGAATTCCTTTAGGATTTCCAGTGACTGTTGCAGCTACCACTGTTGTTGCACTGCTAAAAGTTGAGCTAGTACTAGGAATCGACGAGGATAGAGTCAAAATACCAACTTCATTGATTGCGCGGGGATCCCCTCGAAGTATTGCCATTTGCTTACAAGCTTCATCTAACTGCATTTTTGCTATTCGCAATTCTTCTCTCGCTTGATTTCTTTCATTTCGAACTAAACTCCATTTTTCACGCCAGTTTGCTGTGCAGTCTGACCACCACCTCATAGTCTTTTCCATTTGAGATGCTCGTGCTCGTGCTTCCGCAAGCTCTCTCTACAATCACATCACAAATGATAAATGAAATAATCAAACACCAAAAATTTAAAACCTACAAAAATCTTTCCAACAAACCAATAATGACTAAAGAAGTGACAGTTACCTCTTTGATTTCCCATTCATTCTCATAACGGTGGGATGGGAGGGAATCACAGCCAGGCTTTCGTGACGACGAACAATTTGGGTGCTGCTGTGGTGGTGACATCATGATTTGCGATTTGGGTCTGCTTTTCTTCTCATTCATGGTTGAATTTAACTTTAATTAAATTTTATCTGCATCTAGACAGCCGTCAACGCAGGTAATGAATAAAACAACAAACAATAATTCAACTTAATTGGTTAGTTTGTTGCTGTAAAATAATTCACATACTAGGTTAACAAGTAGTATGACCTGAAGTGGTAAGCCGTATAAAAACTGCTATTACACATCTCATTATAACGGTGCAAAAATACAGACTATACACTAATACTATAATCTATACTATTACAATACAGAATAATAAATTATTCTACCCAAGATAGCAACAATCAAAAATGAACAACGAAGCACCATCCATAAATCATAACATGACCATATAAAACAACCGTTGAACGTCAGAAGTGACTGTCATGAGTTATGTTATGATTGATGAAATAGTTTTACAATCATTATAGCATTTGATAAGCATGTAACAATATTACAATCACAAAATTAAATAATCTTACCCGATTTTATAGCTTGAAGTGATGACTGACAACCAATAATGCAGTTAAGTATTGCTAAGTTGAACGAATGACAATTGTTAGGTCCGGTCCAACTGATTATGCATTTGTTCCAAAGAAATTAACTACTAAAAAAATCGAAATAATGAAACAATTTTAGCCACTCAAAATAATCAGTATGACTATTACACATTGCACATGACAAACAACAAATGAATGGACAGCGATCAACAATCAACAATTCCATAAACTCTATATCTGAGGCAGACAATACTTACTTCATAATCAATCATCGAGAATGTTTGCAAATAGGTGCAATTTTAGAACGGGTTCTTGACTTCAAGGTGGAAGTCAAAAGGTGTAAAGGTCCCAAGATTTCGATCTGATACTGATAACGATAACTAGTACATAATGGTAATTCTAATACGGCACGGTGTTACCGTAAGACAGTCGGTCTCGGTAACGGTATACGGTTATCAAATGCAAATTTCCGTTTCACATTTTTGAATGAATTCGCAGTAATTGGGAATTGGAATTTGAAATAATGCTCAGATTAAGAAAAAGAGCAATGACTAGGACTGGATGCTGGCATTTGCTTCAATTTGATGGATGTTGATACCGTTGATAGCAAAAGAGCTAAGTAGGTAGGTATACATAGTACCTACAACAACACAAAGATGCGAAAAAAACATTTATATTCGCACATATAGTGTTACAAAATCACATGACGATAGACAGACGATATCCCATGTGTGCACTTTTGCGATGCAAAATGACATGTTTAGGGTCGTCCAAAAATGACTTAAGAAATAAATGTGGGATGGGGCGAATAATTTTTAAAGTACCGTCCGCAGGATTTGTTTCGTGTAGGCCTGGAATGTCTTTCATTGTTCAATTTAAAAAAAACTGCATGTTGTCTAGTATAAATTTTTAAAAAACTGCGTCCTTTTCCTTGCATTTATTTTTTAAAAACTGCGTCCTTTTCCTTAAAAATAACTGCTTCTATTTGGTATAAAAAAAATGCGCCTTTTCTTGAAGAAGGTAATGTATTTTTTAATGTATTTTTTTTGCTTTGTAGGCCTAATTAGCCTATGGCTAGTTACGCTACTGTTTGTTTTTCAAAGTGAGTTGAGGCAATACTATAATTTTCGAGCTACTTTTTCTCAAGTAATTATTTCTTTTTAAGATGTAAGATGGGCATGCAGAAGAAATCAAAATCCTTAACGTCATTATTGAATAACTCCCAGATTTTTGCCAAGACCAGCGTTAAATCCTGCGATTTCTGCTTCAAGGAGAAATCACGAACTTCCACTGGTACGAGCGTCAACTTCGAACGTGTGAATTTTGGATGAATTCTTGCATTCAAAGATTGTAATATTCACTATAGCCAGTTCATTACACCATCTGAAGACGAAGTGGATTAAATAAAGATCCAGGTCAAAAGTTAAAATTAAAACAGTAATTCTAATCCTAAACTACCGAAGTTAGGAAGGGAATTGATTCGTAAATTTTCTACAATGTCTGACGATCATTGCAACAATGAGCGCTCACATCCACTCCCCCACCAACGTGTCTATCCGAGATCCAAACTTATGGATTTCAATGATGGTCTAATTGCATTTTTTCAACGACCTGTAATATGGTTTCGAGGTAAACCCAAATTACAAATATTATTATGTAGAAATTATTTTCTTTTATATATTTAACTCTGCTACTCTGCACCATCTTTCATTTTGATTTTGTCGTTATTGTAATTATATTATTTATTACTGTACAGAAGTATTTTGAAGTCAATGGGCAGTTATGAGCATTATCTTTACCTTTGCCTTTCCCTGTTTATTTTAAAAGTGTAGTGGAGGTGTATGAAATAAATATATTCAATATTGGATACTCGCTGTCGATATTATATGTGACTTCGACTTAAGAATGCACTTAATATAATATGATTATGTGTTAGAGATAATTATACTAATTCTGTAATTGTGAAATCTATTGCAGAAACTATCGTTGAGCCTAACCGGAAAGAATATGCCTGGTATCACCAGGAATTCCCCCGTGTCCGAACTATCGACGACTGCTACACGGATGAATGGGACTGCATCTACGAAGCCGAACAGCAGTTCAAACGTGACCGCAGGGTTGATGACCACATTGTAACTATTTTGAGGTATAGAATGGACGATTGTGTTCGTGAAGAATTTCCTGATCATTTGCCCCGCTGCATGCAATTGAAGGAGGACTATGAAAACGCTGCCGCTAACTGGTTTTCTAAATGTAAGCGATACATATACTATAATCTTTTTTTTGTTGAATACTGTAATGAATATTACGACGATATCGGATTCCAAAGCTATAACCTGACATCAGAAAATGAAATTGTCAGTCATAAATTGAGAGTCAGTTATGAATATCACATTAAATTTTTCCACGTTCTATTGTTGGATTTTGAAAATGGGGTTTACGACTGGGGCATTGTAGATACGTCTTTTGAGACGGAGAATTAAACGTACTACTAGTACGTAAAAGCCAGGATTTAATGTCTTGTTTCATTAATGAGCTGTCAATCATTTTATACATTTATTTTCAATACGTTTTAATCCGAGTCTTGGGAATCCCTCAGGAGTTTGCTTTTGTATTAGATAATAAATTTGAAACCAAGCAGATGGACTTTGAAATACATTGTTGACTGCAAGCCAAGCAACAATCCAGCCACCTTGCTCCCTGTCCATCATAATTTTAATTAGGTAGTTGATAAGATAATATTTGATATATGTGTATTACATTTGACCGTAGACGGCGATTTGGGTGCTATGGGTGACGTCAAGAAGGCATTTATGAAGCAGAAGCATCGTATGCTGTGGGAGAGACGACATGGCAAAATTGGCTGTGGGATGAAGAAGGATCCATACGCAGTCGAACCGGAGGATCACTAAGCAATGCAGACTATAGAAACATAATATTATTAACAACAGAGATAAGTCTTCGTCTTCAGATCAGACTCGGGACAGCTGATAGGTGTCATCGACATATTTCGACACGTTCATATAAATACATAGTCATCTTATCTATGATCCTTAGAATCCTTAATAAATTACCTACAGACCCCCAAACATATTGTAGAATAATAATGATACTATGAATTATGCTTGTCCTACTCCGAGTTCGTTTTCGGCGGTCGTCGGTTAAATATAGTTACATACTCCGGAGAATTACAATTACATGCTGTGGTCTTAATTTCAACTTGCTGAGTATAATTTAAAGGTCCGTAACTGTACTGGTTTCCAATATCTGTAACGGTGTTGAGTCGATAGTGCAGTTGTTATTTGTACAGTCAAAAAAGTACATGGTAGTAGTAATGCTATATTGCAATAAAGTTACATATAAACGTTGAACTTACATTTTCTCTTTTTGCATTCAAACATATTTACAGTGAATAAT
>JAAXYX010001336.1:0-24000 GCA_036851915.1 Ptenothrix huangshanensis | reverse complement strand
GTTTTGTTAATTTATTGTTAACTTTGGAGATTTTGTATATGTTGTTATATTGTTAACAACATTCACAAAACAATTTTAATTTTTTGTTAATTACAAATGTTAACAACTAGTACCGTAACAAAATTCATACAATCTTACAGCACTACTACCTAACTACCTACTACTCTACTACTACAACTACTAACACTAACTACTACTACCTGTACTATATGTACTATGTACTATGCACTATGCATGCACTGTCTGTACCTGTACTCTGTACTCAGTGTACACCGTAAAAATTGAGGCATATCGGTAGCTTGAAACCAGTTTGGGTGCATCTGAAGTGCATCTTAAATTCATTAACAATACATCTGAGCATCTAAAACCAGATCTAGAGTGCATCTTTCAGTTCAAGATGTATTTCTAATGAATTTAAGATGAACTTCAGATTTCAGATTCACCCAAACTGCGTTCACCGAGTAAGTTTATGCATTTTTCCTGATTTAAGATTTTAATGTTTACAGTGTAGTCAGCGTGTAGTAAACTGTAGTAGTGTGCGTTTGCGTTCAGTGCGTTATAGACGTAGACGTAGACGTAGACGATGGTTACGATGGTAGACGTAGACGTACTTGACGTACACCGTCATATGATTGCATGATAATCCCCATGAAAACCAAATGTAGTTATCCCGTTTTGCTGCTATGAGGATGTTTGTATGGTAACCTGCAAGACCATACAAGAGTTTGAAAATCGTATTGAGGAAAAAAAAGATACGTTGATTTGTTTTCGCAGAAGAACGTGTGGCATACGTAAGTGATGCCGACGCTGCGACGGGCGAAGAAAGACGATTGCCAAAATTCGAATAACACGGCTCGTAGAGCTCTCTATGGAAAGCTGGATAAACTCGATTGTGTTACGAGCACGGGAGTTGCCTTTTGCCTTCCCAATTCTTTCCTTGATCTGCTTCGTTCTTTCCAGGTCTCCATCTTGCCGTGGATAGAGCTGTCGGAGTACTCGCTCAACTTTGACATCTAATATTCTATTTAGCACCACTCCATCAAATAAGGTAATTACAAAAATTAAACCCCATTGTATATAGTATACATATTCTGGCTTTTAATTTTTCGAAAGCCGTATTTCTCTTATGTTCTTTTTGTATGTAGGTCATTCTTGTTCTGAATGACGTTGGAAGTCGTATGTCGTGTAGTGGTAGTTTGCATTCTGCAGCATAATACTACATGCCGGCATATCTTATTTGTATCATCTGTTTACTATCAAACATTGCTTGAACATTTTGAGAATTAAAAAGTGAATTTTTAACTAGTATTTAAAGTACGCCAGAGGTGCTGGTAGCGTAGTAATGATAGGCACTAGCTTAGAATAATTAATAGGTACTAGATGAACAGACATTTTCTATGCCTTGGTTTGATTTATCCATACTGTAACTTGTTCGTAATAAAGTGAATGGCTTAAAATTTGAAGAATTCAAAGGATTGAAATGTCGAAAGTCGAAAGTACAGTACGTTGTAAATTGCAGCATTCCAGACGCACCCGTATCCGTACTGCATACCTGATACCTGTACAATAAAGTTTCCAATTATTGCGTTCATGATTTTTTGGGGAACTGGAGGCTATTGAAACAAGTTGTAACTATTGCTAGGTTATAATTATCGTTCATTTATAAATCGTTGCATTGCATTTTCGTTACTATTATTAGGTATTATTATATTATACTGAGAGATTAATATGCTGTGTTTTGCAAGCGGAAATATAGTTTATGGTTCGACCACATAATACGAAATTGCATAAGTTTTGTGATCGATAGGATTGGTTTTGTAATACATGAATCATGAATCTTGGTTTAGCGGTCAGATTAGTGAAAAACTTTCCATTTTAAAGAATTTAGATTATTCTCAACCCGGCGTTGCGCTTCTGGATAAACTGGTTGTAATCGTATTGATAACGTACGAGTAATAGAGTTACACCTTGTTAAATGGCGGCGCTATAAATTAGATGCATCTATTTGTCATTTGTGTGCAGATAGTTACATGCAAGTTAATTACTTCTTCAATTATTACACTTTCTGATAGTTATGTCCAGTTTCAGCATGGCGTCTCAAGGAGAAATCATGCATCCAAAAGTTTCTTGGGCTCTAGAGTTACCAGTTTTCTGCATCTAACCGGAAAGTAGGTTAGTAAGCTGAAGGAATACAATGTGCAAAAATAGAACAGTTTCGCTGTTTTACTATCTAATTTTGCGTCTAGTTGAATTGAACAAAGTTCAATTCAAACGATCCTGAAAGAAATATTGGTTAATACATAACATACATATTCAAATGAATTATTTATGAGTGATCGCAAATTTTAAGGTGTTGGTATTTACATATTAACGAAAATCTTGAGCAATACACGGCACTTCATTTTAAGCTTAAATGTTTCTACTCCTTCATTTTATTGTTTAAAATTGTATGTGTATACTTAGTTTTGTTTAGAAACTTGTAAAGTACCTTGCGAGTAAGGGTTGACGTTAATGAGTTATTGTGTAACTGTAATATGTACTAGCCCCGCTGTATTCGATTGCTACAAGCAGTGATTTTGTTACTTCCAGACGATGATAGTTGCATAGTAGAAGCTAGTTTGAGCGATGGCATTGAAATCGAGTCACGAGGCCAACTTATGATTTCGCATGAGCTTAAGGTTGAAGTATTCGGGCCTGAGCCAAACTACTAATGTATGGAGAGGTATTCAGTATTCGGCATGAATTATGTATCCGTGGATATACTTGTGTTAGTGTTACCTCCTGGCATTGCCATGTGCCTTCAGTTCATACTTCATGCCCATGCTTGTAGGTTAGTAGTTCTTGCGCATTGAAGTCGGGCAGTAGTATTGAAAATATGGACCATGCAGATGGAAGTATAGTCCAAAAATAAACCTTTGCCTTTGCAAAGTTGTGCTTTAGGAAGTCATGGGTTCATACATATAGATTAGCTATAGTACATACCTAATTGAAAAACCTTTAAACTGTATGTTCGTAATTGTAAATGCTCAACTGTGCAAGATTTCAAATGGCAATATGATGAAAGATAATGCCAACTGGGTCTCATTGAGGCACTTCATCATTTCTTATTTAGTTGTTCACTAGTTCGTGAAGTGTTAAGTTGATTTTGTTGTAGTGTCCTTAGTGTATCGTTATTTAACCTGTGATCGTTTTTTTTGAATTAGCAAGATGATCGAATCACTTCTTGATTTGGCAAAATCCAACCCTTTCGTGAATCCGTTTCAATCGGCACGATGCAGCAATGGAGAGCAACTTGCTCTGCCGAAGTCGAAAATAGTTCCCACCAGAAATATTGCGATGGCTTCTGCTGCACCAAAAGGTTCCAAGCATCAATCATTTCAATTTCCTTGTTTTTATTTTATTTCGTGCAGTTCAGTTAAGAAATAAAATGTATTAAGATTTCTGCGTACACGAGGAATATCTTACGCAAGCTAGAGTACCATTATAACCATATAACTAACTGTCTTACTTTGATGAATCATCTCTTGCTGCCAACCTATATCTTATGTAAGTTATTTGCGGATAATATTGATAATGACATGATGATAAATGTATAATTATCTTTCCAGAGGAATATTCCTGCGAATATGGATCCACTAAATTCTACGCTTTGTGTGGATTGGGTGGAGCCATTTCCTGCGGAGTAACACATACTGCTGTTGTACCTTTGGACTTGGTTAAATGTCGTCTTCAAGTGAACCCAGCTAAATACAAGAGCATTTTCACCGGGTTCAAGGTGAGCCTTGACATATTTCAAACTTATTGTTAATAATTAGGGTTAGTACTTATTAGGTTAGTAACTTATTTTATCGATCGGTATAATAACTTTATCAAATTATATTACAGGTCACAGTCGCAGAGGAGGGAACCCGAGGTCTTGCTAAAGGATGGGCACCCACGTTCATTGGGTACTCGATGCAGGTAAAGCTCCTGTTAATTCTAAATCTTTTAGTATACTTTGGAATGCAGCAACTTGTGAAGTAACTCAATATTCTGTCATGATCAGGGTCTCTGTAAATTCGGATTTTACGAAGTTTTCAAAATCTTATACTCCGACTTACTCGGAGAAGAAAATGCTTATTTATGGAGGACATCGTTGTACTTAGCGGCTTCCGCATCTGCTGAATTCTTCGCTGATATTGCCCTCAGTCCAATGGAAGCTGTCAAGGTAATCGATCAAATGCTTTCGTACAAATGCTTTTATCTGTTTCAAGATGCACGCTCCTTAGATCCATCTGTTTATCGGTAATAGATGAATGAGTCATAAGTGTGCGAAACAAATACACCTGAAATGTTGAATCGTTACTTTTGTCATATGGACTTAGGACTGAATGTAATGAGTCCGTCTTAAATGAAAGGGTAAATTCACATTTCGGACAAAAACATTGAAAGTGTTACCTCCCGGGAGGACTAGAATTTTCATACAAATATTTCATTACAATTTGAAACTTTTAACACACTTTGTTTTATTAGGTCCAAATCCAAACCAAACCAGGATTTGTCAGCACCTTAAGGGCGGCTGCTCCCATTATTTACCAACAGGAAGGAATTAATGGATTCTACAAGTCACTAGTACCCCTTTGGATGAGACAAATTCCCTACACAATGATGAAATTCGCTTGTTTCGAAAGAACCGTTGAACTGCTCTATGCGTAAGTAATTGTAATAATGGTATTCCAGAGCTGAAAAATGTGAAGGGTTGATNTTGTTTCGAAAGAACCGTTGAACTGCTCTATGCGTAAGTAATTGTAATAATGGTATTCCAGAGCTGAAAAATGTGAAGGGTTGATAGGGAACGACGAATAATTATATATAGCAGGCTGATATGGCGATATCGCAGTGCAATTAGTGCAATATATAATGTAATTATATAATTTTTTAAAGAGCAGTAGAAACCTGGTCGCCTCTTTGTGCGGTTCATACTACAGCAACTCCTCCCTACATAATGGGGCACACTTACCCCAGTATGACACCCTCTCATGACAAATCAAATCCAAATTTTAATCCAAAAATTTATTCACGCTCGTTTATTTAAATCTGTCAGAATTCAAAACGCCTTGTAAGAAAATATCAAAACCCAAAGCAATGCAAAGAAATAGATTTTCTGAACTCTCAATCAATAGTATAGGCAGTAGATACGAAGTATTGTACAATTTGTTGCTTCAGGTTCGCTAAAACTTCTCAGTTCAGTAAAATTGACAACAAATTCAACTTAAGGGCGAATATCTAGTTTCAAAAGTAGATTACCTACCACTTTCTATCAGCAATTAAGTTGTATTTTCTTTTTGTTTCGGAAGATGCGCTTCCACGTATTTTGTTGTAATGCATCTGTAGAATTTAAATTACATTAACAGGAATTAATCGAAGTTGATTAAACATTTAGGTTTTGGTAACTATACATGTGGCAGGTACCCTGGACCCGTTTAATTACTGATTTAGCTATATTTTACGATTTTTCACATGTCGTCGTTTAAGAGGCAAGCTCAGCTCCGGGGAAAAGCAAAATGTGACATATCTTTATTTTGAGTTGGAATTTGTTTTAATAATTTATGGATGTACCCCATTTTGCTCCTCAAGAGACAGTTATTAAAATCTTGTTTAAGTATTATATATTTGACGTTGGTTATTTCAAAAGTTAATACGTTCGCGTGTACCACGTTTGTGCTTGTCTCTTCTATCTTGAATATGTACATACCTAGCTATGTTTTGAACTTTGCTACCAATGTACTTATCAACTTCATCACTCATAACCCTCTCAATTCTTCTATTGTATCACAATTTTGGTGTGATAAGCTTCACATGCAGCTTGTTTAATTTGTTGTAAATTCGGTCTACCAATGATATAATTGCTTATCTAAATTTTACAGGAACGTTGTACCCAAACCTCGTGCAGAGTGCACCAAGGGAGAACAGTTGGTGGTTACATTCACTGCCGGTTATATTGCTGGAGTTTTCTGCGCCATTGTTTCCCATCCTGCTGACACTGTCGTCTCAAAATTGAATCAATCTAAGGGAGCAAGCGTGGGTGGTATTTTGAAGGAAGTCGGATTTGCTGGCGTGTGGAAGGGTCTCACTGCTAGGATTATCATGATTGGTACTTTGACAGCTCTTCAATGGTTCATCTACGACGCTGTTAAAGTTACTCTTGCACTCCCACGTCCTCCTCCACCAGGCATGCCGGAGTCCTTGAGAAAGAAGCTAGAGGGAGGATCACAATAAATTTCCAGTAACAAATTTGAGAGCTCCACGGGATTGGACTCTTGAAATAAGATTGAAAGTAGAATCAGAAAAGTCAATAAATAACAAACGTTGTAGTTTGAAAATTAAATCACCGCTTTCGGTTTTCAAACTTGTGATTATTGTCGTGAGTTTGTTAGCTCACCAAAGTTTCAACTATAATGAATGAAATCGTTTTATTTAATTAGATATAGTTAGTATGTAACTTTAGGTAATAATTAAAAGAAACTTAACATCGAGTACGCTAATCTCGTCACCAACGGAGAAGTTTTTGGTTTCATCTTGTTTGCAGAAAGAAGTTTGGGAATTTAAAAATACCAAAATGAATTACCAGTTTTTAATGTCTACATTCAGGCTGTCTGATTAGGAAACCTGATAACGTGAATGGTTATACAAAAGCGCAGTAATAAAAAAGAGACATGTGATGAACGTTGAACTTTTTTTCAGTGTAAACAATGTTAGTAAGATAGCAATATCATATCTGAAACTCATTCCGTGTGCAATTTTTAGCTTGGTTAGTATGTCAGGCTCAGACATTCATTTTACCTACGTTACATTCTTGGTGCTTGATCTGCAGCTGCATAACAGTTCGATTTTTCCTTCGCATGTTCTCTTTACTGAAGCGCTGAGTTTATTCCGGAAAATACTGTTTATTGCCTTACCTAGATTTAATGATAGTTCATCTTTATTTAGTTAAATTAGTCGAAAATATCGAAGTTCATCATGCATGAGTATCAAATAATTCATTTCGCTGGTTTCATTCATAAATAGTTGGTTAGATGCGTACTTTTTATGGTTTTCGTGCTCATGACATAATAACTTCCAGTTTACTTAGTTGCACTTTGATTATATCGTTCATTCCATTCATTTAATGTTACGCTGGTTCTTATCCATCTGTATAAGGTTGAACTTAGGATGAAAACCGAGGTTGGTGTATTAACTGAGATAGACACATCTGACTAATTTTCTGTTACTTTGTTATTCTTGAGTGCTTCAAGTTCATCTTAGAGCAAGCAAAATGAAGTCTTCGTATAGTGCCAGAAAAATGTGGCTCTTGGCTCTTTGCATCCTTGTTTGAACCATGTAATCTGTAAATTAGTTCTAGAGTAATGACATAAATCTCGCGCGCCGGCCATCCGTGGTTATAAAACAGAATTGAGGCTCATAAGTCATGGGTTATTTACTCAAAATCACTAGGTAAATTATTGAACATTTAAACCTTTTGCCTATTTAATGTAACTCATTTGGACCCCTTCTCGATGAACATTAACGAATTGCAACTAAATCTATGCCGGTGAAATCCCTTACCCATAAACTGGTCAGCTGTAGTAGTTTACCTTGTCTTATCTTGTCCAATGAGTGTGAAATTAATGGTATCATGAGCTGAGGGTAAACGTTTATTTCGAATTGTTGTGTAGATAGATGCTACCAAACCGTATTTCACCTTTTGAATTGTTTGCTTGTGTAAACAAGGAATGCTTCATAGTTCTTGGCGATCTAATGCGGCATTGAATAAATTCGTGATGGTTTGTTTACTGAACTCTTCAACTTGAATTCGGAATCGTAACACATCGTAACATTGAATAATTATTATTACTAGTAGTATTGAATACCAGTATTAACTTGAATCAAGTGAAGCCTAGAGAATTTAAAGAAGGATGGAACGCTTGTGAAGTCAGCGAGTTGCTTAATATCAAAACCCGTGTAAAAAAAATCAAAAAATCCTTTTAGCACGATGGGATGAAACGCTCAAGGTTTTTCAACCACTGACAGTAAGAAATTGTGAATTTTTTATTTTGAATTAATTGTATGTTTTCGACCATAGATCATCAAACATCATAAGTACATACTGTATCTGTTTCGTTCTCCCTATTCTGTACGTATTTTGCATCCGCATAAAATTAGGCTGTAGGTGTAATTACTTGGGATCTGATCTCAAACTCGTAGTTATTTAGGTGTTTACCTATTTACTGCTATTTTTGACATAATCACCAGCATCATGCCTACTTTTGTTACTTCGAATTACATTTAGATGAAACATAGTAAATGATGCTGGGTGCGTTTTGCAATCTTGGGTGGTTCTAATTTTCACGAAAAATGACATACAACTAAATCTTGTCTTTTGAAGTGTCAAGATTATTTTAGTGACATATCTTTTCTATGACACTGATGTGACACATTGTGTAGGGAGCATTGAGCCAGGTATAGTGGAACAATACCTTGAAATACTTCTAAGAGTAATTATGGTATTCTGAAACCTAGTCTAGTCGTATGAATTACAGGATGTGGAAAGTTTGTACGCAAATAATTATTGCAGTAAAATTCCGTCGGTTTGCATGTAAACTACCAAAGCACAATCTGTACATTATCAGAGTCTGGTTTCTCATCGCAGAATTAAACCTAGCTTGAATTAGCTTGAAACCTGTAACTTTTATCGTGTGCTCATCTTTATTGTCGTGGGTCACTTTCTTTGGAGTTGGTACTCCGCTGTCACAATTTAATGCCAATGCGTAAGAACGGAATTTAGTTGAAAAGGAAAATGTGGATGAGAACATTGAGATACGTATTAATTTCTGAAACTTTCTGGCACTTGGATGTGCTTGTTTCACTCATACTTCCAACGCAGTTTTTAGTTATTTTCAAGCATTTGGTAGTAAATCTATAAAAATGAACTTTCGTCCGTGATTTCATTTATTGCTTTGTTTTAGTACTCCGTTATAGTAAGTTACTCATGCAATTTTTACGTGCGTTGGATAGTGGAGATTCCCCTTCTGCCTACTGATTGCTCGGTCTGCATATCAATCTCTCTTCATAAAGCTGATTCAGTGCTTCAGTAGTAAGTTACGCTTCGTTGATTTTGCAGAGGATGCCAATTGGATATTTATAACTAGAATTTGAAAGGAGCGTTGATAAAATATTCAAATGAATTCACGATCTGTGTGAATTATGAATTCGTTCAAATGACAGATAATTATGATACATTAATTGAAATGCTGCATCACGTACAGCATGTCTATATTTCCCCATCAAAAAATAATATATGTATATCCACGAGGTCAAAGGAGATCCATACTAAATATTATTCAGTGTGCTGGTATAATTAGGTAAGTGAAATCAAAGTTATTGTTATACGGCCAATTCTATAGTTGAGCCTAGTGTTGTTCTTTGCCAATGGCCGTACTGTAGATATATGAGTCCATGGACATGAATTTCAATTTTTGCTAGTATAAGCTAAAGTCCCTATAGTAGGTTATGTCAATTCGGGTCAAGTATTTTCTAAGGTTCTACGACAGAAGGTCCCCATCATTTAACACCTCCAGCCAAATTACCACCACCAGAACGCCGCAAATCATTAAAACCGCATGGACAATTGATGGACGACAAAATCATTGTTGCTCAGAACATCAAAACTTCCCTAAATGTACCGCGTGCCCTAGGCTCACCTCTTGTGATAACATTTTTTGACATGCTTTCTTTGCAATTCAATTTCGTTCAAAAAATTCCAAAATTCCGAACTACAAATTCTAGTAATTTAATTAGGTTTAAATAATTTCATCCAGCCTTTTATCGTTTTTATTATTTTTTTACATTTAAATTGTTATCCAAACTCCATTTTTTATTCATTACATAGTATTATTAATTTTGTCATGTGTGGAATTGCTTATGAATCATCGTGTTTATTCATCCCTATAGCCAACTAAATATTTTCAAAGTTCTGTGCAATTTTATGTGGTCCTTTCAGTTTTAATCATGAAGGTTTTTTTAAGTTTAGAAACAATTTGATCGAATTAGAATCCCTTCGTTCTTGGTCCATCATTTTTCAAAATTTGGATATAGATGTATGTGAAAACTTTGTTACAAAAATCCCGTTTTCTTGATTTTTCTATTCATTAAAAGCATTTTGAGATTTGATACAATCTCAATCCAGCTTAGCTTCTATTCAATAATATTTCATGGTACTAGCATAATTAATAATTATGTAAAATCGGTCATATTGATCTTGGTCCTGAAGAAAATTGATGTGTGTAATAGAAAGCTTGTCAATTTAAAATAAAATGTAACGTTAGACATATCTACAAGCCCCTAAATTTAAATATTTATTTTAACATTATGTGTGAATGAATAGAATTAAAGTCAAGAGCCACGTCGTTAGAGGCAAAAGTTGTTCAAATTGTAATTTGTGGAAATACTGCTTTATTTTGTTTATTGTACATGTGTATATTCTGCAACCAAACTTTTTAGCATGGGAAAAAAAGTAATAAGAAGAAATATGAATACCTACGCTGTAAAAACGAAGCAATCTTAAAACATGCAAAAATACATCTGAAACGCCAAACACCTATGCGTGTGCAGTATATTATTATGAACACATATTGTATTACGCTATCAGTTTTAGTTAGGGTTTACAGCCCGGTAAGCTAAATAAACCCTTTTAAAACAATGATGATATTCTTTATTTGGATCTAACGAATTTTGACTATATAAAGCAACAAGAGCGTCTAATACTCAAGGGTAGATCAAAAACGCCAATTTAGATTAATCTAAATACCTAACTAAAAACATACGAAAAAATGAGAGCTTCAAATAATAAGGTAAGTTTTGCTCTTATTTCATTTATTTTCTTAGCTGCTTGCTAGGGGAGAGTAAAATGCTAACGACGACAAAACAAATATTACGTGGGTATGGTGTCTTCAATATTGTTATAACGCGGAGCACTAGATCGCTTAATTAATGTTTATCACATCACTCAAACCGGATTTTTACACGGCTTTTGACAGTTTTGACTTGGAGATCAAATGCTTTTCCAATATTTAAATATCGATTAAATTACCACCATTTCTTTTGGCCTTATGTCCTTGCGTTATGGATTTTTTTCGGTATTTTGACTGCGGGTCATTGTGAGACGGTGTCTTGTCTTGATACTATTTTTACTAACGGTTGCATTTTTCTTTGGCGATATACATAAATACCTTAGTCTAAGTAAGTTAGTAGTGAGCTACTATAAAAGCCCTTTACTTTTGTAAGTACAGTTAGAATACTTGTACTTATTATCTCTATCATCATGAGGATTTAACAAGATTTGGAAGGGCATTTAACGGTTTGACAATGTAATTTCTACGACTGCGAATGTTACTTTTATTTATGATTTTGTCGCAAGCTATTTCATAATAAACCCAACTTTGTATTGACTCTCTGCTTATTATTTCTCAGATGCAAGCCACACAAAAAAGAAGAAGGGTAAATGGTAGATTCTCTTATTAGAAGGCAGTTTTAAATGGGTAAAAATATATTTTCGTGGTGGAATATTACGAAACGAGGTAACAAAACGATATAATTATGCGAATATCAAATAATACATAATGTGCATGCAATTTTAGTACATGTACGTATACATATTTGCTATCTCCTAGCTTGGATTGCACGGTGACTGCTGTACAACAAAATTGGGCATAAGGCGAAGAAGAGATTAATGTCTTTGCTACTCCTCGTCATTTCTTGTGACCAACGCTCTTAACGTAATCATTTCAAACCACCGTGTTACTACTATCTCATGATGCTCTATAGCCAGTCCGTGCTGAAATCAAATGAAATCATAAATTGCTAGTTTGGTTCATTCGAAGAAATGAAAATTCCTTAGGATGAAGTTAATATCATGTGTCCCTCGAAATGGGGCAACAAGGCGTGATGAGACAATATCTGTTTCAATATCAAAATAAGTTATTTTAATTGATGCTACCACCCGCTCGGTTTGAAATTAACCGTGATCACATAGAAAAAGTAGATGAAGAGAATATGTAAATACATACATATCATCTGCATACCCTACTCCTTGTAACTTCATGGATTACTGAAGAAAATCACATCTATTATATGGTCTCTTTGTCGGTGGTTGTGGTACAATGACATCGTTGTTTGAAAATGTTTGAAAGGATTTTATTTTATACCATACCACACTCAAAGATGAAAGAAGTAAGAGTTGTAGCCTGCAGAGTATTTAAATAAAATATATCATAACCATCGTTAAAATATTAAAGTAATCAATTAATTTTTAAAACCGTTTTAAGTATACATACATTGTTTTATCTAAAGTAATCACTTATAGAATACGATGTTTACCTGTTTACCGTGTCCTTTGGGCACGTACTAACGTAGTACCGTTGTAATCGCTCCATGGGCGCGAGCCCAAATGGAGTGTAATTTACAATAAAAAAACAGTACCGGTGTAAATAAATCATTTTACGTTCTCTCCTTTCTTCTTTGAGATTCAGTCTGCACTCACGTTGAGAGAAATTACATTAATTAATTTTTAATTATCATCTTTACAACGTCAATCCATCAAAAATAGTTGTGTATTAATTCCTAAACTGCATATACACTCATGTCTTTTTTACAAATTAAACTATGACAAAACAGTGTTTATTTGTTTACTGTGTGTAGTGGCAAGTACTTATTATTGTAGTACCAGTACAAATAAATATTTTACGTTCTCTCTCAAGAAACTTTGAAATTTCTCCAGAGGCTAGACCTCATAAAATATTTTACATGGTTCACCACATTCTACGATAATGTTGCAATTCTGTATTTGTTTACGTAGATACATGTATTTGAGTCTTCGTATACATAATTTGATGCATGCATGTAGGTACATAAATATGGCTACAGCGTACCTAAGCGATTAATCGAGAACTCAGTGACCGATTCTTGTGCTAAACCATAATAAATTTTTTCAATGCTGAAATGAAAGTAAAGGCGTACTCTCTCCATACATGCCAGTTTAACTCAAGATAAATCAGACGCAAGAAATAGCAATATTATAATAATAGGCAAGAAAATTCTGTGTTTATGCAACTCGCAAACTACCTACTAATGTTACCACTTCAATGATCGTCGTAACAGTAAAGTAACAAAATGTACATAGAGGCGTCTTCACCCTAAGCACATCTACATATAAGTAAAAGAATATGCGACGGATGAAAATAGTTACTGGAATTTAATCCTGAAGATTGACATAGTCATGGGTAGTGCTTTAAAGACAATTGCGTAATGCAGAACGCAAGTTGCATGGAACAAAAAATGCTACTATTGTAACGTGTGTATAACCAAATCGTTTGCGTTACATAAAACCAAAGTTATTTTACTTGAGTATTGGCTTTCTTTGAGGCCACACATGTTGTTACTATTTTTTAGATTTTGAATGCTGGCTGTTATTAACAGTCAGCACTCAAAATCTGTAGTTATTATTTTCAGGAATGTAAGGAGTTTTCAAAGTAGCACGTCCAAGGAAAGTCAAAATTCACATTCAGTAAAATGTAATAAAATGCATTGGATTTTCGCGAGCCTGCACATACCTGTGCTCCAGGGATCTATTCCAATATGTATAAGTATTAAGTAAGAGTGTTAATCAGCAATGCACACTGATTCCGGTCGTAGCTTTTGCCGCTTAATGTCAGGCAGTTTCCACACTTATTATGGATTGTACTTCTAGGGAAGCGGGAGATTCTCTACTAACATAAAGCATGTGAATTACCACTTAAATATTAATTATTCGGCGTCATTGTTGTCGACTACAAACCTAATTTTTTCTAGTAATAAAAATAGGACATGATGATGTCTTCAGTTGTTTATAATTCGTATAGAGGTTAATTACTCTGATATTGCATACTAAAAACGCACAATATTACTAGCTTATTACAACAACAAAAATTCAATCCTTTCTCCACCACAGATACAAAATATCATTGGAATTGGTTCTTCATTAAATATTAAGTTGTTTCGTATTTATTCTACCTGCAAATGAACATTTGTGTTCCTTAGCTTATTACAATGTGAATTATACAACTACGACATGCATGCTCCCTAAATAGGGGACAATTGAGTCAGAAAATAGGAGAGTGAGGGCTGAGTGGAAAGTAGGAATATGTCTGGATTTTAGAAATATACTCCCTTGAAAATATCATAACAGACAAAATAAAAGTACTGTGAGAAGAATCAGTAGGTCTTGTCTTGTGACTTGTGACTGCTAAATATTGTGGGAGTACGCCATCGAGCTTCTTTTATTCCAAGTTTTTCGTCATTATACAATCATTTCTTATTAAGTAAATATGGTAAGGTTGCATGTATTCAGTGGGATTTCCCACTACATAGCTACTAGCCTTAGTGTAAGCGAACAAAAGAAAATAATGCACAATCTTCAGCTAGTAATAATATGTTGCGTTCAAATGACTCCAAATGAGTGTACGTAGTTAAACATACCTTTTGTATTACTTCAAAGAGGCTTTTATTTATTCACAATACACAGATGCTTTTATCAAAAGCTTAAAAGACGATACATAATGGATTGCTCTGCTTATCAAAAAATGGCATTGTGAAGTGGTTTTTTGCTACGTCGTTGAATTGGTTGGATACCATAGGCAGGTACTCCATAAACTAAAATCTCATTAATTTAACAACTCATTAATCTTTAACTTCAGCATACATTTTCCCTTCTTGGTACCTAATATGTATCTACCTATGTATGTGAGCTTCTGTCTCAACTGTGGCTAAACTTAAAAAGGTAATGCGTTCAAAAATGAACTTGAACGTCCGAAAAAATTGAAGATACTTCATGTGATTTTACAGTTTCCTCAACAACAATTCCTGTATTGAATTTGCATAGGCTACACGCCCACATTTAGTATATCCCTTGAAACAAAAATCTTATGACTTTCCTTTGCTAACATTTTGGCTCTGAAAAAGTAATAATAAGCTGACGTGTTTGTAAGTGTGCATAACCCTGATGCAAACCAATTTATATCTGTGAACTTATACACGGTTAACTACAGAAATAGTAAGACAAAATACACAGTTCGAACTTGGAACAGTTACAGAAACAGAGCTGACTTCGATTGAAGGGGCACAGGGTAAGTCCGAGATATTTGAAGAGGGTGCACGGTAGCATGGTCTCATACCTCTAAGCAGCATGAAGCTGAAGGAATACTAATAGAAAAGGATGAGACATGGCAATAATGTAGGTTAAAGGATGATAACGAGAAATACAAAACGACAGACTGAGAGACGGCAGATGGTCAGGTGCAGAGTGCGAGGAGTAATGATTTGAAGAGACAATACGAGACAGATGAAAGAAAAGGGAACCCAAGAACGACGAATGAGACATACACAACGATATTACAATGTCAATAGAAAGAGAACGTGAATCCATGAATGAAACGAGCGAACGTTCCTCATGCTTTTAAGAAAAATAGATCGCTTCCCATTGCTTCTCCGATCAGGTACCTTCATTGCTACATGTATTGATCATCGGTTTCCGTACGATTGTGCTTTGACGGACGTTGCATACATAAATCCTCTGTCCACATGTCTCAACAGTCATTACTACCGGCTGGTAATAATATAATATTTCAGCGTTGTAATTTTAACCTGCATCTGAACTATTCGTTGACTGTCCCTACGTGCTTTTATCATTTCGCTGCGCCAGTCATTATTCAGTCAGGACATAACACAGTCGACATGTGACACATAACACATGGTTGTATCAGAAGGACCACAAAAGCCTCCTGCAAACATCACTCACATCACATAGACACAAGGAATAGATTGGTGAATAAGAATGTGAATTTCGTCCACGTGTGGATTAAAACTATCAATTTATTTTCAATACAACTGGGACGAGGGTAAGTGTGAATCTATTCTAACTCATTTCTTGAACCTTCTCAAATAGACACAATGATGCATGCTTTTCCCACTATTTGCTGCCCAAATGAAATGATGATATTAGTCTTGGACGGAATACATGGGTACCTACCAGGGTAGGTTAGGTTGTTGCCGTCGTGGAGTAACGTAATTGTAGGCCAACCAGTTTTATCTTGTGTACGTACCTACCTATTGCTAGCAACCCATTAGAAGTACCTAGACTAGGTATTCAAATTCAAACTCCAGCCCAAAGTTTCTCGCTGCTAATTGTTCATGTTCTGTATATAAGGTTGTTGCTCTGAATTTTCGATTTAACTATCTAGATTTCGCAACTGGACTAGATATACCACATAGATATATACATAAAGTATACTGGATTTTAAGAAGACTCATACGTACATGCTTTATTGCCTATGTTTGACTATCCACCGAGTACATCTACCTGTGGTGTGGGTGAATTTTGGATTAGAAAATGAAATGAGATTTAATGAGAAAAAATTGAGCTTGAATCCCAGGCGTAGACTCAATTAAGGGTCAGTAACTATCATGCACATGCTTAACTAGCTTGACATACTTGTTCGGTTGATTTGAACACTAATTTGCATTTGAGATATTCTTGAAATCAGAAGCATTGTGGAGCCTCAAACACCTGCACATAATTATATGAAGTTCTGGAAATTCAAAATTCTATTTTTATAACAAGTCATCATTCGTATAAGATAAGGAGAGGGAGCGATGGATGGATGGAAGGATGACTATGTGTAGAAGGGAAGAGAAGGGTTGAGATTCTGCACTAAATACTATTCGAGGGTTTGGAAGGAAAAGAGAATAGAGTAACGTGGCTACGATTGTACAATTTGCTGAGGTCAGATCGGAAGTGGGTGCAAGGCGGGAGTGAGGGATGTGGGTGATAGGAACGGAAGTGCACCAAAGTACCAACGAACGTCTCTTCGTCTGGTTTGGGTTTCTCGTTTCTCATGTTATACTCTTGTTGCCTTCATGTCGTATACGTCGAAATACGAAATATAGAAACGAAATAGCTGTACGAGTGTGGGGAATGAGTAGAGCAGTTGGTGAATTGTAAATAGACTGATGAGTGCAGGAGGACTGAGAGGAAAGGAGCTGCATTTGAGTAAGAGAGAGAGAGAGAGAGAGAGAGAGGCAAGCTAACGACATAAGTGAGTAAGTGTTTGTGTAAGTATGTAACAAGTTAAGGAATCAACTTGCGGGGGCTCGTGAGATTTCTCTGAAGCTTGAGTAGACTACCTTCTTACTTCCAACTTGCTCTTTACTTGAGGCCCCAACAGCTCCATAACTACACTACTCCCTCCACAACTACACACGAACAGAAATACAAGACACACACTGGGACTTCTCCCCAAAGGGTGATCTGTTTAGTCGCGTGCGAGTCGCACTCACCTTTGGTCCATGTGTTACGTGTTCTCTTCTAACTCTGCACACCTGCTTTCAGTCTAGCGGCTCAAACCTCCGCTTCAACAATACAGCTTGTCATCTTCCTTCAACACCGTTACTTCGCTGGAAATTTTACAAGTGTGCACAGCAGTACATCATCCTATCTTCTGTAAACCCCGACATAGCCTTAAACTGAGACTTAACAACATCTGTACTATGTGTGTGGACGGAAAATTGTGTTTCATCTCCGGCGGTGGCTTAGTCAACAAAGCCCGAGTCTAGCGATCTTTTGTTTCAGTTTCAGGATTTTCAAGTTACCTTCTTTCTTCCGATTGTAGCACCGAAAAGTAAAAGTTTGCAATTCATTCGTTTTGAAGAAGCTGTTTTTACAATCGTATCGTTATTTACGATCATTCAAGGAATTATTTTCCATCTCGGGATTCCATCGATTTCTCACCAGGTTTGTGTCTTTATATCGTTTTCATTATTGTTACTCACTTACCTAATTATACATAATAGTCATGACTAAGGCACCTAGCACTTGTTAGTCATAATCAAGTTATTTCGTCAGTAAAAATCGTCCATTGCATAATATACCTACATATGTACCAAGGTATGTATGAAGTTTATATCAGGTTTTGTAACCAAAGCCTTGCGTGATTCTGGAGCTCGAATTCAAAACCATTCGTTTTTCTAATACATTGTTGCTCGTGGACAAACATGAAACATGGGCATCAGAACATGACTGCAGTCTGCATTTCTGCAGTGCAGCGCATCCGTGCCGTAGTACACACATCAACTGCAACTACGACTACGAATAGCGCCAAGCAATTATAACCAGTAGGTACAGTCATATAGGTAGGTATTAACTACCTAATTATATATTCGTTAGCGTTCCTGACTGACTCTTACCTGGAATTGTAGTGGTAGGTGATGAGAATCACTTCAGTGTGGCTTAATGGCATCGTTATTAGTCCTCGTATAAATATTTCTACCATCAACTTTAAAGAGAGAAAGTAAAAAAATTATTCACACGGTCACCAATGGTGGTAATTGCTTCAAAACAATAAAATAATTATAGCCTAGGTTTAAGAAAAATGTTTCCAATACTGGGTGTTATTTTACGGCAGAAATAGTAGTCGCTGTTGAATATTATTATCGAGCAGGATTATTATTGTCGATCGTTCATTTGAAACGTTGAGGAGGTTTCTAAGGTTTTAAAGGTTGAAGCAGCATTGCATGGAGGGGATGGAACGATGCAAGGATAGATAGAGCGTAAGTACTACTTAAGTTTACAGCGGTCGAGTTTCAGCTAGACAAGTTTGTACGTGAAACCTTCCTTGCGTAATCATTATGACGGACAATGCGTACCACACCGTTATAACAATCAAAGCGAATCGCCGTAGGAAAGCTTATAGCTATTTCTGCCATACAAACTCAAACTGGATAAAAACATTTCCTTGAATTAAATCCTTAAAAATGCCACCTAATCAGTGTACTGAAACTAGGCAAAATAGTATGATTTTTTGAGTACTTTTTTCTTCCTCTAAACTTTGACGATCTCCTTTTTGTCTTTGTAGATTTTGAACGGCTTCACAGATAAATCCATGGTGTATCTGTATCACTAGTATAATATGAGGGGCAAGTAGACACTATAATAAGAGAGTTGAAAGGGCAGACAATAAAATAGGACAATTGACTCAATTCAGATTCACAACTGGTACGAAACTGCAGCTACTTTTCTCCCTTATCAACCAAAACCGAGTACGATACAGATGTCATAATGCACATCATGTCATTGCCATTGTGAGCACAAAAATAATATCTACGAAATCCTAGCAGTGAGTTTATTGTTTAAGACCAAGACATTTAGACTTACTTTTTTCTATTGTTTGATCAAGTACCTAGTTATGGTTTAAGAACACAATTGTACAAAAATAAACCATTAAGAACCATTCAACTGTTTGCTCAGGATTTTGTTCCTTTAATCATTGCAGTTTGAAGCAGGTGTACAAAGTTTTAACATTTTGACAAGTAGAAGTGTTGCTTGGACTCCTTATCTTGAAGAACGCGCTTTGAAACCTTCACAGTACATTTTGATTCGTATGTATGGAAGAAAATTCTTTGGTTGCGCTCGGATCAAAATCGGAGGCTTGAGCATTTTGAGTCTGCCTCTAAATGGTTTTATTCCAAAGTACGATATAGTATATTGATACGAATCGCGACTACGTTAAGATTGTCCCCTCCTTGAAATTCAAGGTAAGCATAAGCATAATGGATCACAGTTTGACTTGACTTTTCCATACTGACTCTAGATTGGATTGGTTAAACTTGGACTTATTCCTGGAACCAGTTTATGAAGTTCATTTGAAATTGCAAGCTGCTTTTCGATTGAAATGTAACGCCTTTGCCAGAAGTCAAAATATAATTTTGCGCAGGAAATTGCTGACATTTATTTATTTTATTTGGTCGACCTAGTCGTTGGCATTAGAGGGCATAGTGAAATTGTGACTGCTTGCATTGTCGAGTAAATCTATCTTGATACTCTTACGAGTCTTAATTAATTACTGCCAAATTAGATTATCGAAAAGATACTTATATCGTGTAATTATACAAAGCTAATGTACAAATAATGCAGATTAGACAACATTCCAGCATTCGTCTATCGTGTATAAAGTATAAAAAGCATACTTAACAACAAAGTAACCTATATCTGCGCCTTTATTGAAATACACTCACACTCCACGGGGTCGTTAGATACTCATGTTGTCATTTATTAAAAGTAAACGAGCGACGGAGACATGTGACTGCGAGACAGAAATTTCTCACTCGTTCATAAGAGACAGACGTGCCACGCCAGAACCGAGTCAGTCATGTCATAGCTTATTAATGTTACTTCCTCAGCCAAGTGACAGGTATTGAATACGATGGACACAGAGAGCCTTCACACACCAATAGTATCCGTCCTTTCACATAATATGTTGTCGTCTCTTCGTCTTCTCGTTTAGTGAGTGTTCGAGCAAAGCTTTCTAGTTAGCCTCAGTGCAGCGTATATGTACACGACATGAAACTTGAAAACAATATTTGAGTCCGAGTAACTTTGCTCACTACCTACACAGCAGAGGGTAGTCAACGATTGTATGCCGAGTTGTAAGATTCAGGATCTGAATGAAACTTGTGAGGATGACGAAGACTGTGCTTATATACGGCTAATGGTAGGGCTACTTACAATAGTTAATAGTAATAGTACTCGGAAAAACTATGCGCGTATCCCGGACAAGAGAAGCATGATTTGGATTTCCACGAGTATACCGGCATTCATATAATTATGTAAATGTACACTGCACTGGTAGCATGCGAACGAGTGAGTGGGTAACTTTTTGGACATGGCAACATAGAAATGGCTTTGTAACAAGCAGGGGAAGGAAGGAAGGAAGGAAGGTGACATGACAGGTAAAAAGTAATGTACTGCTTCCAATGACACAATTACATGACATTCTCCATTGAGTTCCTTTTACCCAGTTTATTTCCTTGCACAAACCACGAACTATAAGAAGGTGTACGTACACACATTATCTCTCTAAGGTACATACCACACAAACCAGCAGTAGAGAATAACCCGGGTTATGCACGTGTCGTCTACATACGCTGTGAAAGTAAAAATGGAAATGGAATTACGATATTATTCCACCCAAATATTCAGTTTCATACTCAACGAAAGCTACAAGGTTGAATTCAATCACTTCTGCTTTTTCCCAACGGTGACAAATGTTAGATTAGTCAAAGTACATTATCAGCGTGTACATGTCATACGTTCTTTTCTGTGACAGGTCGAGTTGCTTTTCCGAGCATTTTTATATATACATAGTGCCTCAACTTCTATGTTCATATGTACCGTATGTGAACTTCACTACGGGTCCAAAGTATATACTAGTACTGGAGAGGGCAAGAGTGCTCCGAACTTGACTAACATGTCAACTTCCTCAAAGGAAAACCTAATGTACCTAGGTACGTTCCAGTCAGTGTACTATATATTCTAAATATCTATAATAATCAGTGCTCAAGCCGGTGGAATAATAGGTTTGACTTTTGCAACTCAGTAGCACCGAGAAATTATGTTCTCCGTCATTCCTATGCGTTGTATAGTGTAAAGTTTATTGTAAAAACACAGAGCGGGGAATCATGAACACAGTCGGGATGAATTAAACTGGTGATTTGGTCCGTCTTAAAATCGTCAACAAAGTTGTATACCACAAGAAAAAACTCGATGCAAAAAGGTGGAATTTGATCATGAAGTTAGTGGGTGCTCTTATTTTACTTTGTTTTATGTACACGCATAGGTATACACCGGTGTATGAACTATATGCGGGGTCAGTTCGCGAGAGTTGAGCTTGAGTATTTGTAGTAAGGAGGTAGGTTCATACGCAAATCGTACGTTGTACTAACCAGTCTTGTCTATATTTTCCAGTTTCAGCTTCTAAATGTATGTATGTAATATGATGTATAGGTACTTTGATACGAAAATCTGCAAGATTTAAAAATGAATCCAGGTATGTGTATGTTAGGTAGCTACGGCGAATCATAAGAATGTCTGCATGTCAAAAAAGTTTCGATAAGGTGATGAGAATCTCGCGTGTGAGCTAGTTGCCTTCTATAACCAATTGGAAGTCGTTCCTGCCCTGCTGACACCCGATCACATTCCCTTGTGATTTCTTTAATTCTCATTTACTTAACATTACCTAATTATTATTTTGTAGTTCCTGAGCCGGACACACGTTCATTATACAATAAACTAATGTAGACTTTAGCTCATGTTCTTATCTAGCAAACTGAGAACAATGACCATTATTAGGATGTTGGCAGGAGCCAAAAACAAAGATCAAATTTTATGGCACCTTCTCCGGTCGATCCATTCCTCAACAATAGAAAAATAAAGCAAACGAGAGGAGTAATCATTTGTTATGTCATGTCTGTGTATACAAAAGTTCATAATAATTATACATATCTATACGCTGCAAGTAAATAAAAGAGCCGTACAAAAGCAACCAATGCACCCAAACCATAACTCCTTGATTTTCAAACCGTGCCAATTACAATTATCTTATGCAGTCGTTCTGTTCTTTGCTTAGTAATACAATCGACTAGAGTTAAGATCTATCCCACCTAATGCCCATTTCTATAGCATCTCCACTACATTGTAACATCTACTAAGAAGTGTTTACATTCGGTCATATTACATTACCCTCCAAGAGTGATTTTTTCATCTGCAAGTGGAAAAAAATTGACTATTTGCGTTCCAAAAGTCCATCAACCTAGCCAACCTAGCATAGAGGAAAATACATGGACTTTGTATTACTCAAGTATCTGTATTCATTGTTTTCATTTCCCTACATTTTATTGCTATACCTGAGTATGTTGAATATATTTACGCTCCAATTTCTATGTATACACGATCTGACGATAAATTTACCTTTGCATGTAATGTTCCAACCTACCTACCTATGTAACCCATGCATTTGTATAAACATACTGATTTATTGAGAAAGGCGGGAGCTGACTACATGTATATTGATGTATTGTGATGGCAGAATTAAATCAAATATTTCTATCTAAACTATTTGACGCCGTATTAGTGGTTTTTGCCAGAGCCGTCATAGAATAGAAGTCCAGATGTAATTAATATTTTCCCCTCGCTTTTAACCGCCTAACGATAAGGTTGTCGAATGTCTTACGAGTTTCCTGGAATGACTTTGGGATCTGTCTCAATCAACTATACACCATTCATACCCTTATTCACATAGAAGTATACATGCTTGCACCTTGCATTGTTATTTTTATACAATTCTAAATACTAGCTATGTGCCCAGATTTATTTCATGCATACATACCTACATTTGTAGAATCAAGTACCTCGGTTGTGGCTGCGGTTGACTTTAGTACACAGTTCAGCATACACTTGGTATAGATGCAAACACTTTACAATGCAGATCATAAAACATGACGATGATGATAATGCCAGTATGCGAGTATACTGTGAACTCTAGGCATTCATATCTTCGAGTTAAAAAAATATAATGACTCTAAAATTTCCGACTCATAATCCGACGAATAAGGAATTTGAATTTGAACTAGTAGTATATCTTTATTCGGAAAAATAACACTAACAATTATTACTATTATCTGTACTTCTCCTGTTTGGCTTTGGCGCAACGATAAACGTGGCACATTTATACGTTTTCCAGACGCTTAATATTTCTTTTGTGTCTCGGTTGTCGAATAAATATTTTGACGAGGAAACCCCACCAATAGGATATCATACAGAAGTTTACACATATATGGTAGTGCATTGAGCATTGCATTGCAGGTACAGTATAGAGTCACTGACGGTTGATTGGATCTTTCATTTTTATTCATTCGCATGTATTACTCATAATTTTCTTGCGCTATCTTCACATCATTTAGAACAATCTGCAGATATATAGGAAGGGAAGTAATGAGATTTTTTCTCGACGCTGTTACTTCCATAGATTTTGATGGAGTAACATGTATTTGCTACATATTATTACCCTCACTCTATGGGTATGAGGTAGGAACTAGTGAAAAGAGTGAAAATATATTGTA
>JAAXYX010001335.1:0-24013 GCA_036851915.1 Ptenothrix huangshanensis | reverse complement strand
CACAAAAATAGAAAAAATTAGTTGACGGCGTCAACTCCCGTTGTTTCACGAGTTTAACAAAGTTATCTTTTTATAAATGGTTGAAATGTGATCGGACATTAATTATCATAATGCATCAGTTGTGGTTTCAATTTATTCCACTCAGTTTGTAATGTACGAACACGGTAAATTTTGGACATTTCCCAGATTTCCAGATTCGGATTTGATATGTCACTCGTCAACAAAAAATTCGCTACTAGGGGTCAAACGAATCATTATTAGGCTTTTACAGTGCTTTTCGGTTTCGTTCGGTTATTACTTCAGAATTACATGGATAAAATTTCGCATTCTAAGCAGTAGCGGAAGTTTTTGCAAAAAGTAATTCCAGCTTTTTTTTCTCGTGTAGGCTTTGATAAAACTTAATTTGAGTCCAGTGTAAAATTTAAAAAACTGCATCTTATCTTTTATCTACAGTCAATTATTCAAAAAATCTCGCCTTTTCCGGGTAAATTTAAAAAAATTACGTCGTTTTCGTGTAACTTTAAAAAAGTGCGACCTTTTTGTGTAAAATCAAAAAAGCTGCGTCGTTTTCTTACAGATTTGATAGTAGGTTGTGTATTTTTTAAATTCTGCGGAGGCCCAGGCCTACGTGGCCTACGCCTACACCTAGTTACACTAACTGATTCTAAGAGCCAAGAAGAACAACTTGATAATATGTTGATGCACATATCAATGTACAGTGACCGGTAACTTAATTGTGATTGTAGGAAGCCAGGAACAAGAGTCAAGAGAAATGGGGTTCGGAGAGGTTGATTTCTAACCGCTTTGCTGCTCGTGGTATGGCTCGCCTTGGACCACCGTACTTTCAAAAACCGACCGCCAGGTGCCATTCAGTTTCCTTTGGCATCAACAAATATAAAATGCTTATATTGTCTATTGTTTATTGATAGCAACTTCCGCACTTATGTAAACATACAGAAAGACAGCGTGACCTGTTAATCTAACGGAAACCTGTAGACTAGAGACCTACGGGCATTGTAAAGCATTACTATTACTAATTTACAAATTACGATACTTAAATACGAAACACCATATTCTAGCAATCTTTTCTTAATAACGACTCAATTTTCTTTATTTTGATTTCGACGATACTCTTCAGTTGTAGTGAGCGACTTCGAAACAATTAAGGAAATACTGACCAGTGATGTATGGCTAGACCGTTACTTCGATCAATTTATTGTTCCAAGATCCTTCGGGAAGTCAATGGGTAGGTGATTCTATTTTTACTTTACTCTTACAATATTAACCATGGCTTAAAAAAATTATTGCCCATTCAAAACCGAAACTTGACGTAATTTCTTTCTTATGCGATTTCTATACAATACAAACAGGATTACTCTATACGGACAAAAACTACTCGAAGGTATTGAGGGGATTTTGTACAAAAACGCTTCGAGACTTTGGCTTTGGTCGAAAAGCGACTATGTATGCACTGCGTGATGACTGAAGAACTGGAGGATTTAAAAGCACATTTGAACCACATTCTTGAAACTCAAGACAATATCGTCAATTTCAAAAACTTATTTTCAATCTCAACACTCAACATTATTTGGTCACTGATCGGGGGACGCCGATACCCATACGACGATCCAAAGCTCCACAAACTACTTCAACTTTTCGACTCACTTCTGAAAAGCCATCCAATCGGAGGGAATGTCGCCATGGGATTCCCATTCCTCCGCCCCATCACTAAACTAAACATACCGCACTGGCAAAAAAGTGTAGAATGCTCGTTGAGAGTATTCATCAATTCTTCAGGGATATTCTAAACGAGCGACGACAACTTGGTACCTACAAAATCGTTCAGAACGACTTTATCGATGTATTTATGCAAGAAATCGATAAGCAGCGAGAAAAATCATCGCGGAACAAGAGCGGATCGGAGGGCAATTATTACACGGACGAACAGTTTGTTGTTACCTTAATGGATTTATTTATGGCTGGCTCTGGGACAACGAGTGGTGTCCTGGAGTTTGCATTCCTCTTCATGACTCTTTATCCCGATGTTCAGCACCAAGTTCAGAACGAAATCGACCAAGTATGTAGTTGGACGTGCAAGGAATCCGGTGCAAGAGGACCGATCCCGGTATGTACTACACTCATTCTCACCTCTCACTCACACTCGAGTCAAAATGCCTATAGCAGAGACGCAATTGGCATTAGCTTCCCAAGTCAAACAGGGAATGCTGCTGGATGAAACAGCAAACACATTTTTCATTGTCAAAGTCAAAATTACAGGCTTAATCTCAACTGCAGGCATTTTGTACAACCAAAATCTAAAAAAATCCGTGAAAATAACGAAAATCAAGAAATGCAAGCCGAATCCGACAACAGGGAACTACAAATCCCTAGATTTTAGTAGCGCCAAAAGGATTTTTACGTGCAGGCCTGGAAAAAACTTGATCTCAACTAGTTTATAATAGTTTATCATTTGCAAAGAAACGTGGTTTTACAAAACCGATTTTTAATGAGATCGAATTAATGCTTTATTCTGGAAACCAAAATCCGGAAGAATCAAGAAAATCAGAAAAACCGACAGGAAAGACTAAAAAGCAGGAAATATCAGGCCTACAGTGGCTAAAACAGGAAATTTTGAGTATAAAATAAGAAAATGTGACAGATGGTAATTAGGTGCATCCCTTTTACGGTGTACTTATTGTACACATTCAGCCCTTGATTCTGAACCGTTAGCTAATGGACAAAAGTCACTTCAGCGCAGTAAACTTTGCTTATAATTAAGTTCCAAAATTAAAACATTTTATTGCTACCTGCCTGTAGGATGCCATATACGGAAGCCACGTTACTCGAAATCATGCGGCATGCCAATGTGATTCCGATTATTACACGGGGCGCTGCTGAAAACACCAAAATTGGCTCATATGACATTCCTAAGGTAAAATTTTGTAGCCACCATAATTATTCATAATCAGTTTTCTACTCTCTTAAGCTCCTAACTCAACCCTTACTTGCAATTATTGTCTTAATAATTAAAATATCATTCACGGTGTGAAAAAATGTTAGTATTTAAATGAAGGGTACTATGGGTCTTTGTAATGTCTATGGCTGGCACATGAACGGGGTCGCATGGCCCGACCCGCACGCATTTAAACCAGAGCGCTTTCTCGATCAACAAGGGAATGTTGTAAACGCTGAAAAAGTTATTGGATTTGGTCTAGGTTAGTCTTTAACATTTAACATTTAACCCAAGTTTAACATGACACGTGACTACATTTAAATTAATCGAGATCTGCCATTCTTGTACATATTTCATGAAGCGAAATACTATGTACATCTTTGTGTTGATTTTGTATTTGGATTTCTTAGGGAAACGTTCATGCTTGGGTGAAGTTTTTGCAAAAGCCTCCGTGTTCATTTATTTTACCACGTTGCTTCAGTCGTATAACTTTGAGCTCAGTCCAAATCATCCGAAACCGTCTACTGCTCCTGAACTTGCACTTTCTCTCGCACCATACGCATTTCATTCCCGGGTCACTCTAAGGTGATTCTTTTATGTATGTTAGTCCCCACACCATTGTTAAATGTACGTATGTTGTTAAAATACAGCATTCCTTTTTATTTAGGCATCCATACAGACAGACAAGAATTGAGTTTATTTGTATCTAAAAGTGATTAATATATGTAGGCAATTACGATTTAATTTTTTCCGCGTATAATTGTTTTCTTGTTTTAGAATGGATTCATCGTTAGATAATTACTTCGGTTACATTAATATAGGAAATAGTCCAAGGTCGATAGACAAATAATTTTAGCGCGCCGTCGCGCCGTTATTACATACTTGCCCTACAATATTATTATTTTACCATGTAGGTACCTTCGAACTTCGAATAGGGATTACTGTAGACTTTAATTAATTAGAGTTCTTCTACAGATGGGGTTTCAATAGATGATGCAAGCGCAGTTTTTAAAAATAATTTTTTGAGTTAAGATTTTCAAACGCTTTAGTATCTAGCGTCGAAATGTTACCCCTTTTGGGAAAATCATAATAACTAAAAACATGACCGCGTAAACTGTTTGTCTGTAATATTATTTGTAGTTTTCAACGTTGGTACACAATAAACGTTATCATCTTTTCTACTTAATCTACGGTTGATTGATAGATTGATTGAATGGTTAGCTTTATTATTACTCTGAACATTCATTTTGACCAGTTTAATATTATATACGTACCTAATCAACTTTGGCGAAGCACGATTTTTTATTGCATCCAATTGCAATTATTTTCGAAAAAGCATAAACATTTTTTTTCAAAATTTTAAAGAGGAAAACAGAAGATTTGAAAATACATGAAGCAATCAAAACTCGATATTGTCGAAAAACTGCAAAATAAAAAAATGACGTTTCAAAACAAAACGTAAGAAATCAAAAATTGTCTATTCGAAGAAATGCAAATAAATGGGCGCTTATTATTAGGGAAATTATTAGAGGCGGGGAATTATTTATAATTCTAGCTCTTTGCCCCGGGGAATTATTAGAGGCGGGGAATAATAATTGGAAGTTTTTCGGTAATAAGAAAACCCAAGCGAAAATTCGAATTCTCAGTTATAGAAAATCTACTGATGATCTCATATTATATCAGTCCAATCAGTGCGTATTGATTCCAAAATGAAACAAATTGCAACTTTTTTTTAAAAAGATAAGCACATTATTCTCTAAAGTTCTGAAACCTGTCAAACGCCAGATATCAAAAGTGGTCATAATGTCGACTTGAAGTGAACTAAGGCAAGGCCTTAAAGTCGTCTCGTATAACGTGATCACGTGTGTAAGACGACTTGACACGAGCTACAGAATCGGGCAATTCCATAACTTAAAGACGACTTTGGAAGACGTCTTTAAGACTCCCTTAAAAACTACTTTAAGGCTACTTTCAAATCCTCGTTGAATTTGCAAATGATCACGTATCCAATTTTTGTAAGATGCAAAGTGACGCTCATTCACAAATTCCCAGAATCCAAATGATGCGTGTAGCATATTCTGGAGATGGATACGCGACAGATTGCTTCTACGAATTTGAAGATGAGCCACACTTTGCATCATACAAAAATTGGATACGCGACACTTTGCCACTTCACCGACGTAAACGCACTAATTATTTATGGCTAAAATAATCCACTCAGCAGTCAGCACAAAAAACATTTAGCGGACTGTATTTTTTAAAATCATTTATTCAAATTATTATAAAAATATTGTCAACACTAACAGAATAAAAACAGGTAATTATTAATAGTTTTCACTTGCACCGTAACACGTAAAATAAAACTGGATAGAAGTTTATAAGAATATGCACATTACTTGCTACACAACCCTTCTGTAGTAGCTTAGAGATAATTTTTACTTTAGATTTACACACATTCACTTGCAATTCAATTAGTTACTATTCCTATGGACACTTTGGAAAAGATATAGGAATTTGACTGTTATTTTGAACGAAATCCCTATTAACCGCAATCCTCAATGGCACTATCACAAATATTTAGTTTACTAGTAATTATCACATGCAAACTAATAACAAATAAATTATAATAAAGATCAACGACTATATAATATTATATACTCGTATTATATTTGTATTATTTTCGAGTCATTATTATTTTAAAAGAAGCACTTAAGAATTAGAACTCCCATTCCCATTCCCATTGTCGTTTCGTAATCAGCAGAACTTTAAAAAACGCGCCCAAAGCATACGGTAGCTCAGAAGACTTAATGAGTACTTAAAGTTGACAAGAAGTCTACCTTGAGGTCGTCTTCAAGCCTTGTTTTAAAGTTCGCATTTATTAAGGCACCGTAATGACATCTCAAAGAACACATGAAACGTCACGACGCGGCAAAGTTAGCGTCCGTGCTGCGCATGATCGTTAAGTACTAATTACATGTCGTCTTTATGTAACGCCTAAGTCCTTGAAGAAATATGCGACAAAATTGAGGCGGTTTAAGTCGTCTTCAGGACATCTTAATCTTAAATTCCTATAACAAGTCGAGTCGACATTTGGACGAGTTTACTAAATAGCCAAGTCGACTTTTGCGATCTGGGGCGTATACCCAGGACTTGAAATTGCCATTAGCTAGTGCCAACAATCATTGCATTGCAATAATCTAAATATCGTTCATGTGCATTTTAATTACTATTATGTTTGTATTTGTTATTGTTATTGGTTCACAATAAAAATAATAACAACAACGGCTATCGGCCTGTTGGATTTTCATGTAACGGCATTGTACTATGGTAATCAATGCCCATTTAATGTCTCTGAAAATAAAACAAAACATGAATCATAACTTTATTAGCTTAAAAAATGTAAACTGTCCTTTAAAAAACTTCTTGTCCACTAACTCCAGCCAGATTTCTTTTCCTTTCCGATTTCCGACCGACCCCGGACGCCCGGACCCAACACCCAAAGACCCAAACCATACCCTACCCATATTCCCATTCTATACCCAATTACCCAAAAAACCCTCTCTACTTTAGGTAAAAAAATAACCGCAACTCAATGCAGACATTCTTTTATTCTTCATCTTTTGGCCTGGGATAACGAGTATCAATAACAATAACAATAATAACATTAACAAATTAACACTAACCCATTTTAAAGTTGATTATATTTACACTTTACACCCATTCATATTCAAAGAAATCAATCGGCAGTCAGCCTCAAGCTACAATGTCTACATTCAGTATTATGTATAATTGATTTCAAATTAGAACTAATACTTGGTTTAGAAATTGCAATAATAAAGTTCACTGCTCGATGATTAACAACCACTATTGCATTATTCGTCCGACTGTTCTTCTTGATTCTTTATTACAATTTTACAATTACAAGGTTGTTAAAGGTAGTAGCAGAATTCACCAAGCCAAAATGTAGTTTGAACTTGGAACCGGAGTTGGAAACAGAGATTTGAAAAACGACGAGAGAATAATGGAACTGTCAGAAGGAGAAGCGGACGAGAATATCGTCAAAGTGTCACACACAACGCGGACTGACACAGGACTCTCGTCGGTCCTCACTGAGGACGATGAGAATGACAATGATAATGACAATGATGGTGGAGGTCAAGGTCCAGACACTTGCGAAAATAACGATGATGATGATGACGACAATGAAGATCAAGAAGATGGTCACGGTCACGATCATGGTCATGAGAGTGACGACTGCGACTGCAATGATAACGAGCAAGACAGTGACGAGATGTCGATGAAGATGACGAGAGACCTGATCAGAATCATCCTCCAGTTCCTTGAAGCTTCTGGACTCGAGCAAAGTTACAAAGCACTGTGGACCGAGTGCGAGACAGGTGGGTATCCCGTGCCCAATTCCGGTTCCATGCCCAACCCGAATTGTAGGGAGGATGGTAATGGTAATGGTAGTGAGGATAGTTCGAAACGAGTTCGATTCAGTCCCAAGGATGCTCGTCTCCTTTACAAATACTTTGACATGGAGCAAAGTGACCAGCTTCTGGAGCAATGGACAAAACTCCTCGCTTCCCTCCAACACCTCGATGCTTCCCAGCAACCGAAAGAACTCCAGAAAATCACTTTCTTCCTCCGAATCTTCGTGGCAGCCATCCCTTTCCGAAGGAATGACAGCTCAGAGGTCAAGTCCAACGCGTTGACACACCTCCGAGCATTTTTCCAAGAGAAAACAGAGGAGTTTGCCACGGATGAGAAGATGCTGTCTCTCTTCGCTCTGCCCTTTGTTCACGACCCAGCCGTTCATCCAGTGTTCCGGGAGATATTCCAGGACAGCTGGAAGTTGAAATTGAGAACGCAGATTTGTCTGAGTGTGAGGAAATTGTGCGAGTTGCAAAATGTGCCGGTGGTGGAGTCATGTGACTTGGTCCAGTTCTACTTGTGCCACCAGCAATGGGAACACGAGCAGCGCCAACGTCAAAGGAAGCGGAGCAGAAGACAGGAACAGCAACAGCACACAGGGAAGTCGAAGACTGTGATAAAATCTGATCGCTACCGGCACCCATCAGAATCAGAGTCCCCTTTAACCGTAATTCACAACAACTGCAATAATTACAAACGTGGGTACGTCCTCACAGCACAACTACTCACATTATTAAAACTCACCATTGACCTTCGTCCTTAATTATGATTAACTGAGAGTGTCATTGTCCATTGCCTTTTCAAAGCTCAGATGCGCATCAGAACTAGAAATGTCAGTTTCCGCTGGTTCTGTCTCATTCTCTGCCTGCTCTTCTCCAATTCATCCTCATCATCGACTCACCCTTTCTCAAGCTACTTGTGGAGATGGCGACATTCACGAAAATATGAGGTCAAGGTCAGGGTCAAGGGCAAGATCAATATCAGAAATCGAGGCGCTGAATGAGAGTCTTCGGAGTGTAGAGACGACGCTTCTGGACGTCCAACTCCGTTACCACAAGCTTCTGAAAGTGACCTCGGAAATGGTCGCAGCACTCGAGGCTGCTGTTCAAGGGCGCGATCAGGACATGGCTGCCCTTCAAACCAGGGTCACCTCCGTCTTCCCAGAACTTTTTACAGCTTTTACCTTTCACAATCAAAATCTCACAAGCTCTCGTCAAGGGCACGGTCATCATCAAAAGCAGAAACGCGACGACAGTGAGGACGACGACAACCTGAAAGAAGCCTGTGGTCGTCATGACGAAAACGGATCCGAGTATGAAGAAGGCATGGAGGAGAATCTTGTGCGTGGACGGGATAATCATAATCATCATCATGATTGTGACCGTGACCTTGAACGCTGCTTCGGATCTGAAGATGGCGATGGCACATGTACAGGACGGGAATCGGAATGCTCTGGAATCGGAACCGAAGCTGGCCACCGCAACAACGGCACCGGGAAGAGTTGCTTTTTACGTTTACATCCCAATCAAGGCAATGATCATGGTCATGGTCATGGTCATGGTCATGGTCATGGCGACAACCTGTTTCGAAGTCGAGCTGCACGAGAGAACAGTGAAGAGACGATAACGGACGTTGATGTGGATCTGGAAGTCTTGAATCGCTTCGGGAGCCCTGTCGAGGAGGATGAAGACCAAGACCAAGATGGCCAATTAGACGAGGATGCTGGGAACAGAACAGGAGCGAGGGAAGGCAGGAATCAAGGCTTTTCAAACGGGGGTTACATTTCGCCTAATGACTACCTCTCTATCCCACCTCCCCCCGGTATCACAAATGCCCATCTCTACGCCAACGTACGCCAAAGTGAGCAGTACCAAACCCGGGGCAAGTCCTTCAGAGCGACAAACAACGTTCCTCCATTCCTGGCCCATCAATCCAATACCAAGGATGCAATAAAGGTAAATTACAGAAAAAACATTGGTCTAGAGGAGGACGAAGGTGATCCTGGTCCTGGTCCTGGTTCAGGTCAAGGTCAAAATCATGCAGATATCCAGCAGAAAGCAGCCCTTACGGGCCACCCATCCAGATGCCAAATGCCACCCGTGCCCCCATTTAAAGTGGCCATTGCCAAATCCAGAGATAAATTTCATCCTAAATATAGACAGGGTGACAACAATGAAGGTCAAGGTCAAGGTCAGTATGGGAATACCAATAATGAAAATAACATTCAGGCATCATCTTCGACGTCGTCTTGCAAGAAACGGAATTACATCAACTCCATGCAATCAAGTCGTTCCAAGTTGACTTTCTCCACCGTAGCCCCAACTCCCAGGTCAGTAGATGTCAAATTGAGACCAACTGCATCTGCTGGAAGAAGTCAGGGTCAAGTCCAAGGTCATAACAATGTTCATGCCCAATCTGCCCGGCGACAAGGTGGTCGAAGATGGATCACGTGCTCCTCCACATCAATCAACTCAAACGAGACCCAATGGCCTCCTCAGTCTCATTGTTTAACGGATCTTCCTGAACGTGATCGTGACCGTCTTACCCCAATTAATCCAATGACCCCGACATCTTCTAATGGCGATGTGGGCCCATCTTCCAACTCAAATCATTGAAGTTTGGTAATGCAGCCGGAGCCAGTTGCCAGTTGTGGTCAGATCGAAAGCGAAAGCGAAAGGTGGCTGAGGAAAGGGAGTGTAGGAATAAGGGAATCAGACGACACGAGTCCTCATCATGATTCAAAAAGTTGGCCAGTTACAAGAGCAAGCATTTCAAAGAAACTGATTTGGAATAGCGACTAATAAAACCACTCATTACTAATTATATTGTTTCTAATGACAATCGCATAGTCATATGCGTAATTAATTGTGCATCCTTGCAATTTGTAATTATTGTCAGAAATCGTCAGGAATTGTGTGACTATAATGATAATTACTTGTGCAATAAACGTTGATTTGAGTTTTTTGTTCTTCACCTATGCACTACATTTATTTGATTTTTATTAACAATCTTTCCAGCACAATCTAATATCACAATAAAAACATAGTTTTTCAACCTAAGCGAGAATTTTTAAATAATATTGATTACTTTACTATGCTATTTGTCCTTGCATGTTGCATATTAAAGCAACATTGAAGATTGTAGTATGTAGCTGATTGGCAACAACTACTACAAGGTGGCAGACATGACATAAAAATGACACCTATAGGTTGATCGTAAGCACTAGTAAAATGACAATGGTAAACTGTAATTTAATTATTCCTTTGTTCCTATTTATTTTCTCTTCAATTTCCAAACAAATAAGTTACTGTACAAATAATCAAATATAATTACTTGCAGGCAAAGGAACTGGAAGGAAATCATAATCAAACCAGATGGTTCTACAGACAGTTTAAATAATAAGAAATAATTATTATTACTAAATCGTATTGATTTAGTTTGTTGGATAAGTTAAGGCCATAGTAAAATTTTGATTAATTCGATATTAGAATACCTTTTGAATACTATGTCAAACGTGGTTGAGTATGCTTCGAACAAGATTGTGGAATAATTACAGAGGCAATTTCATACTAATGATAATGATTGTCGGAAATATATAATTTATTATAATAATATCGGGAAGTTTATTGATGAGTGATTTATTATTTCCCTAAAGTATTTACAAAATGATGAACAGCTATAAGAAATTAAAAATCGAACTGATATGAGATTCGATGATAATCAATGAACGTAAAATAAATAAATAAAATTACTAAATATTAATAAATACAGTAAGGGTAGGAATTAGTCAATTAGTAACGCTAATGAGGAATGCTGATTGAAAAGGATAAGCTTTTAAAAGGGCAGTGGTTCGGGACTGGCAACTCTGCCGATAAATAGGAGGGCGCCACTGTAGTAGTCCCAGATGAAGAAGAGGAACGGACGATTGACCTCGAAGAATTTCTCCCCGAAAGAACCCAAACGTTCGATGCCCGTCACAGTCGCTGCAGCTGCTTCTGCTCCCTTCTCACTCACTTCCAGAACAACCCTGGGAAAGCCATCAACAAATAAAACCGCATCAAATCATAGCGAATATAAAAGTTAAGAAATTACATAGTTCAGAAATTGTAGTAATCGATTCATTAATCATTATTTATTTAATAACCTGTGAGCAATAGTGCTGACGTGAAGCTGCGTGTCCGAGATTTTCGAAAAATTGGCATTCGTTTCGTCAAAGATGGGCGACAATCCCATGCGACTCAAAGAGTCCAGAAGAGCAGAATTGTGCGATATCCGAAATCTCGGCATGCGGATCCGAACCGTTTCTTCCTGGAACGAGAAGGAAGAAGGGAAAATTAGAAGCACGTTTACGAAAGCATGGATTAATAATTACATGAACGTATTGCCATTCTTGACTGACCCTCAAAGTAGAAAATAAATGTTTGAGGTTGGCTGCATCGAGACTCCTCTCCAGTTTGACTAAGCTTGGCACTTTCTTCTCCTTATTACTGGTACCGGTACCAGAGCTGGCTCTGCTGACTTCTTCCTCTTCCGACGAGGTCAACGATGCATCCTCCAGGTCAGGCAGAACGATAAACATGGACAGTCTTCGGCCTCGAAACGGTAACTCGAGCAGGCGACACTTCAATTCTGGACTCGAGCCCAAAAGAACTTCGAATCGACCCGTCATCATAGCCACTTCGATCCTGTAATTTGTGTTTGGCGCACAAGGTCAGAAAAACGATTCCTCATCAAGTTACTAATTAACGTATGCATGAGGGGCAAGCAGTGGTTTTTGTTTTTACACAAAAGAGTAGTACAGTAATATATCATTATTTTCATACACAATTAATTTAAGAAATGAAAAGCTGGAATTGGGAGTTACTTTGAGTGAGGACTTTGATGAAAGAAAGCCTTGGAAGCGGTGAGTTGTGGGTCGAAACTATTCTTCCAGAAAGCCTTCAAGGCCAAAGCGTTAACAAGGAGGAGTCTTGTATGACTTGGGAGGGGCGATTGGAGGAGAACTGGAATCTGACCCATCGTTTGCTTGGACACCCAACGGTTGATAATAGACCGGGCCAACGACTCCCCGTTTTCAAAATCCACTTCGTCCACCGAACTATTGTAATACTGACGCAGATTTGACTCGTAGTCCTTGGCAACATTCACTCCTGCCTGGACAAATACTGCATTCGCAGTCTGGACTACGTTCTGTTCAAATTCAATCACATTGCTACAATGACATCTACACTTCTAATTATCTCTGATTTACACATTACACAATGGAATCGTAGAACTCGGTGGGAATTTGCCATTGAGTGTAAATCACTAACTGAATTGTGGTGGTAAATATTTTTGATCTAATAACTCCTGATTAATTATAGCTAAATGAGAGTGAATTGAATGGAAAACGTTTCCGTGAGCTTGCCTTAAAGTCTGGATCATGAAGTGTGTCCAGCGAGGATCGGAATGCTTCGTGAACTTGAGCTTGTTCCAATCCCACATCTTCATAGTGGAGAACTCGAGAAAGGACTTGAGACACGTTCGACCCTTGACCTGAGCCAAGCCAAAGTTGTGAGAGGACGGAAGCCACACTGGAATTTTTATAATCGCAAGACTCAGCATTAATTTTTATCAACATTTCCATCCTGCCGCAATTAACCAGCGTATTAGAAATTAGACAAATACAAGCCCTTGGTCAATTCATTTTTAACCTATCCTTTGACACATAATCATGACCTAAAATAATGATTGAAAGGAACCTGTAGGGAGAAACGGCGACATTGTCAGTAGGCGTGACGTCGTTGGTCATCTCACGGTACAAACTCAATGCGAATTCAAGGTGGGCTCGGGACAGTCTTTGGAGATTTGTTGTCTCTGTCCGACTCTTCGTCATCGTCACTTGACACTGCACAACAAGCCAAAGTAAACAACATGACCAAAGCATGTGACCGAAACACGGGACACTGCCGAGCCCTCTCATTGTCACTGTCACTAGACTTGAAGTTGACTCTGTCCTCGTCCTCGTCGTCATTTTCTTGGAGAAAACGTTCGTAACAATATCTCCTATGGATCGAAGCTAATTGCGGCAGTTCACGAGTAACATTATTAAACTATGATAATAATCACAATCACTGTTAAATTATATTCTTGATTAATCAGTTGGTCACAGATGCTCTTGTTACTGTTAGTCTTGTACTATTCGGTAATAGTGGAAGACGATACTCGTTATGATTACAATTATTATACTGATGTTGATGTTGATCTCGCGTCATGATTGACAGCTTAAGTGACTGATTACTTCCCCACGTCGAAAAAGCCCTCAGAGACCAAGACCAACAAAGTTCAAGGTGAAGGTCAGTCTGCACTATTAAACTATGAATACAAATACCTGAGTTCCACAAACACAGTCATTATTGTTTCCTTACTATATATGACTCACATTTTAAATTCAGAGAGATACTGTAGTATTATTTACCAATTACTTTTTTTAAATAGTTATAAACGGCAAGGGATACACCAAGCTTATAGCATTAACTGCTGTTCCTTGTCCTTTCCACAATTATTTAAATGACTTGCTCCCGGAATAACTCATGCAATGTGATGCAATGCAATTATATTTATCTTGAATTTGAATGTTGTCGATGCAATTGTGTGGCCGTCCCAGTGGTTATTGTCTACTTGTCTACCTGTCTACAGTAAGTAAGCTTTCCAATCCAAATCCAAATCCAACAGTCAGTCTGTTGTCGTTGTCAGTGGGTGCCCAAAGGAAGGAAAAAAATCTAACGGGATTTTATTGCCATCGGCATCGGCACAGACCTGAAATTACCTAGACCGACACAATTATTAGCCTTGGACAACATTGAAGGATTGAAGAGCAAAGTACATAACTACATATAATACAATGACTACCTACATACGCCACACAGGATGAATGCACATAATAAATACATACAGACAAGAACAGGTGAGTAGGAAAGGAAAAAGCAAAAGCCAGTCAAAAGAACACATACATATATACAAGAATATCACAAGGGAATATTTAATTACATACGTACTGACAATATTTATGATTACTGCGGGAGTAAATCCATCCATTTTATAAATTATAGTTCTATAGTCTTCGATGCAAATAATATAAGAATTCTCTAATCTCATTTATTCTCTCGATTTTTTAACTAACGACGATATTGTATATTTTACGTGTTGCAATAATTAGTTGAATCATATTTACTAAATTATTTATTTGCTTAGTAAAAACAATTTAATATATTAATTTAATATATTAATTATAATTTAATAATGATATATATTTATCTCTTACTTCAGATAACACCTATACATCTACTTATGTAAATAATGACGACGATAATATGTATATTAAATGAAAGTTATCATGTTAGAAATAATAGCTATACAGTACAGTAAAAATTTGCACAAACATTTAAATTCATTGCAATAATGAAATTATTATATAATCGTTGACTCCATTAAAACGAAATCTTAATTATGACTATATTTAACAACATGCTAAATAATGGAGATTTAATTTTTAATAATTTGTAACACCTTTTAAGGAAAATTTTCGCTTGCATTCATTCACTGATTTTTTGTAGAAAAGAAATTATTATTATTACATCATAGACTTTTAAAAAAATAAGGTTAATTTTTAAGGTAAAGATACATTTTCGTACTCTGCGTCCGCTTCATGGGATTGATTTTCTTGAGAATACTGGCAATAATTGTGACCATATCCTCGCTTGACACTTTCGTCTTTTTGCTCTTGAATTTCTGCAGAAGTTCCGTCACTGTCATCGGCTTCCGAAGAAGATAACGACGTACAGCTTCTTCCGTAATTCCTTCCGATCTGTAATTTAGTCATAATTAGTCAATAAACTTCATTTTTACATTTCATTCAACTCTGAATTCTAATGCATCCATACAACCATTTATCCTTTTTTACAATTAATTTCAGAGCTGCAACGGGAATCTGATTTTTAAAATGCTCAATAGCATTTATAAGTCTACGAGTTGGGAGAGAAAAACAAAACCGCGTATGTGATATTTGAAAAAACCATATTTTTACATACACTTTCTTGAACGGCAATTGTGCTTTAGCCAAACGTTGCTTTTAAAGAAATTTCTATTTAACTTACGCAGCAGTTTGTAGTAAAGCAGAGCTGACTTCCATCTTGGCTTTCTTAGCTGCTTGTCCACTCGCCCCACCAGAAGCTTTGGCTCCCAGTTTTCGTTTGCGACTGTCACCATCATCGAGATCATCCGGTGTCTTCTCCTTCTCCACAACTGACGACTTGGACGAGGAATCTGAATCATTATTCACAGCTAAAGCATTGGCGGAACTAGCGCCGGACCCGGAACCAGCGCCACTGCCACCCACGGAAGAGGAAGGGCCACTTCCATTGCCACCGCCTCCACCTCCGCCATCCACGTCGTCATCGTCCGAATCATCGGATAGATTTTCCACGGGCGAGGACGAGTCTGTAGGCTTCTTGGATTTGGTCTTCTTCCCCTTCTTCTTCTTTGGCTTGTCTGTCGCCTCCTGTTCCTGCTCCTCCTCCTTCTTCTTTTCTTCCGGATTTTCCTCCTCCGACGAATCCGATTCGAGCAGATTTCGTAATCCGGATTCTTGATCTACACCGCCGAGCTCGACCTTTTTCGTTCCTTCCTCATCGTCAGACGAACTTATTGAGCTGATGGAACAAAAGGAAGCAAAACGATGACTTAATTATAATGGATTATAGCTATGTCTCTGTTTTCACATGGAAATGGAACGTACATTGAGAGTACTGAAAAAGGAAAATAAAAATCACCTATCGGAAATATAGTCGAGTTCCCTTCCCTCACCATCGCCATCATCGGAATCTTCGTTGGCCTCAGAGTCACTTCCCTTCTTATTCTTCTTCTTCTTATCCCCCGGGCCCTTTTTCTTCTTTTGTTTCTCCTTCCCCTCCGTGCCCTCCTCGTCATCATCGTCGGATTCCATTTCGTTCACATCGTCCCAGTCTTCCATCTCAGAAACTTTAAGGCCACCACTTCCTCCACCTATTCAAAATCCAGTCGTATGCAGTCAATTGATTCAATTAATGCCAGGGAAACCTATAATTGCAGTATAACGTATAGCTACCCCCACTACCTTTTTTCTTGCTGGACTTCTCCTCGTCCTTATCCGCACCCTCGGCCTCATCACCCTTCATTCTCTTCCTCACCATCACACTGAAATAATTCATGATTTTGTCCCGCCGCCCGAATTCCTCCTCCGCTTCCTCCGCACTCAGTGCCTTGTAAGTCTGAATGGGTGTAAAATTGTACCACTGGGAAACCGGAAATACTTCGAACTGCCCGTCAGTTGCCTGGGTGAAGATGAAATAACTTGCATTCTCCGAAATGGTTCCTTCACGAAGTCCTTTGAAACTAAAAGGACCACCAAGAGAAAAATAAATGTCAAGAAACATACATTTTATCGATTCCGGCGAGGCTTCAAATAATTGTCTATCTACCTTGAACTAATGGAATTAATGGATTTTAAACCAAGTGCTTAAAAATGTACAATGGTCTGTTATAAAATGGTGATTCTACCGTCTGGTTTGTTTGTCTGTAGTGACTGCCTTAAGCACCCATGGCTGATCTTCCAAATTCACCTTCTTCTTATGTTGACCGTATTTACGACGACGGGCTTCTTCCCTCGCCTCCCGTCCAAACTCTGATCCGGCACCAAACCTGCGGCCAAAGCCAAACATACCATTAATAAACTGGAAAAAATGAAATTAATATAATACTGGTAGTTGGCAGTTGTAATGGCGTGCTGAGAAATTACTTGGGCATATCTGGCTGTTCGTAGAAATGATGTTCCGTCGTAGTTTTTTTGGCTGAGTGATCATCACGAAGCATCTTTAATTGAGTCCACTTTGCAATATCAACATTAAGAGCACCATTGAATCGCATCACGGACATGCGCTTGTCTGGTCTGTAAGGAAATTAAAGAAAAACAATTTCATATTTTTCAATTTGATAAAAAGTACATACATACATGGGTTCCAGATTTCTAGCCACATTTTTAAAGTTTAAAAGAAAATCGTGTTTTGAAAATGTGGAATTTACCAAAACGCTGTATTTCATAACAAGCAATAATTGTTTGTTAAAAAATTCAAATATTGAAAGGCACAACTTAAAAGCCGTTTCAAAAATACGCAGCTTGTCGAAAGATCAAGTACGAAATTTGACAATTTGGTATTCTCATTTTCAAACCCAGAGACGCTGAAATAATGAATAAATTATTCATACTTAGGAACTCGAACGGAAAATTCTTGAACGACGGGAGCGGATGCGGAATTATTGGGATTATTAATGGCACCAGAACCTGCTGCGGCACTTGAACTTGCACTTGAAGCACTGCTACTTGTCGCCGTAGCAGTCGCACTTGCATTCAAAGTCGAACCACTTGACCCTTGACCTTGTCCTGGTCCTGAGGACATCAGGCCAACGGAATTGATTCCAATCGTCACTTTTTTCGTGGCCATCCTTGTCCTGTCCTCTTCCTACTCTATTCCTGCAAATCCTCCTCCCAATTTCAGCTGCAGCTTATTACTGGACTGGACAATGGATAGGCTAAGTAATGATGAACCCTGACACATTGGCCGTTATTGGGTCTTTACTAAATCTTCCTCTCCTTGATCTTGACCTTGTTAAACTAACTGTCAATGTGATGCTTGAAAATAAAATACTGAAATCCTCCAACCACTGGAATGATTTAGAAAATGGTAAAATAAAAAATGATTTAATTGAAACCAGGTTAATATAAACTTAAAATAATGCTACTAAGAATTAAATATTGCATGCTTATGGTTATGGATTTTTTTTGGAATGAACTATTGAGAAATGGTGATTACGAAACTGTATTACGAATGGGAATATAAAGTAATTACCTGTATGTACGACTTACTATGCCATATAACTATGTATTAACGCAAATGATGATCCTTTAAGAAAGCGACGGATGATGAACAATGAAAATGAACGACGACTTCTACTATCAGCAATACGATGTAAGAATACTGAAATCCGAAAGAAATTCTTCGTAAGAGAATGTCAAAACGGAAAAATACTAGGAAATGAAAAAGAGCTGGATGACTCACTGCTTGACCTGTATACCCCCAATTTGAGGTCACTATGCACCAAAAATAACTCAACTTTCTCTGATAAATCTGCAACGTATTTTCTCTGTCAAATCTGCTGTGAAGAACAGTCAAGTATGATTGCCGTCATTTGAACTTTCGAGGTCGACCGACCTTCTCCTTTCCTACCACGCACCTTAAAGGCTCACGTTACGTTTTACACTATTTTCACGCAACACAATAAACTAGAACAAATCCACAACCGGAACCGAAAATTAAGTTTCGAATTAGGTACCAAAGTATTACTTTATTAATGCTGTAATGCAGGCATGCAGGTAATCCAAAATTAAACAAATTATTCAAATAACGTTTTCAACTCTTCGTATTTTTAAAATGCATTTTTCCATCTTTTTAACTGGAGGTATACGACATATAAATGAAATTGAAATTGCTGCAGAGAAAATAGAGATCAAGAGATGAATGAAACGATGAAACTGTAATATAGTAATAGGAGTTGACGAAGAATAAATTATTATCCTTCTGCTAACGCTTAATGACCTTACAATTATTTATGAATTTTTCTGCATTTTCCCATAGTTCGAATTCCAAATGTGGCTCAATGAATTGCCCAAATAGAAATGGCAGGAAATCCGATTGGTATTACACTGACGAATTTTGAAAAAATGGAATTGGCATTTTGTAAAAGATTAGATACTTTGCTCAAGATCGAATCGAATTGGTTGTAATTTTTAGTTTATTATTATTTGACTATTCGTTACAATTCTTGATATAAATGTAACAGGACCGGAGGTGACTTACAAAAATATAAAACTATATTCATTATTCTGGTAGAATTAATTGCTAATTGACTGGTTAACGACCCAATCCCATTCCACCGGGGTAGCTTGGAGCTCCCATTCCTCCAAGACCGCCCATTCCGCCTGGAGCTCCCATTCCCCCGAGGCCGCTCATTCCTCCTAAACCGCCCAATCCTCCTGGAGCTCCCATTCCGCCGAGACCTCCCAGTCCTCCTGGAGCTCCCATTCCTCCGAGACCGCCCAAACCTCCTGGAGCTCCCATTCCTCCAGGGGCCCCCATTCCCCCGAGACCTCCCAATCCACCTGGAGCTCCCATTCCACCGGGGTAGCTTGGAGCTCCCATTCCTCCGAGACCTCCCATTCCTCCTGGAGCTCCCATTCCTCCGAGACTGCTCATTCCTCCTAAACCTCCCAATCCTCCTGGAGCTCCCATTCCACTAAGACTGCTCATTCCTCCGAGACCTCCCAAACCTCCTGGAGCTCCCATTCCTCCTGGAGCTCCCATTCCTCCTAGACCGCCCAATCCTCCTGGAGATGTCATTCCACTGATACTGCTTATTCCACCGAGGCCTCCCAATCCTCCGGCTCCAGCTCCGGCTCCATAAGCTCCTCCTACAGGGGGTCCGTATGAGTGGGAGGGACGTGGCATGGGGGGCATGACTGGATAGAAGGGGCTGTAGAAGATGGTTGTGATGCCTGGCAATGGGGTTTGTGGGGGTGGTGGTGGGGCAGGTAGATGGATTCCTTTCTTAGCCAGCATCTTCCTCACCTTCAGCAGAGCAGACCGGTCCTGGGCTCCGTGGGTTTCTACCGGCACCGGTTGCGCCAGCCCTTCTTCGCCATGGTGTGGAGCACAACTGGCCACCGCTGCCAGAACCACCAACAGCAAAACCTGCACAATTAGGAAACAGTAAATCAATTTAAGTTCAAAATCACCAATCTCAAAATTCGATCCAAAACCAACTATTCCAGGAAAGTTGTTCATAAAGCAAGTAGATTCTTCCAGGAAAATGTCAGAATCTTATTATAAACAACAACAAGAAGCAAGTTCAAAATGACACTTGAATTCACACCGGATATGTAATTCGGTTGTAAGGGAAAAATGAAACTGTAAATGGTACACAAATCTCAGTTGAAATGAAAACGAAAGTAGGAATGTAGATTAAATGGGGAAAATGAAAGTTAAACGTTGGATTATTTTTCAATTTGGACTCACTGTAATCTTAATGGACATTTTGAAATTGTTGGAGAACTTTTGAGAACAAGAATGTGTTATACTTGTGATTAGGTAAGACTGTGTTGGTGATTGTAGGAAGACAAGTTTGAATGTGATGATGACTGAGAAACAATGCTGGTTTTTATACTCATACCACTCACGAATCCGGTGTACTTGAGTACCATTTGTTCACCCACTTTGAGGCCCATGACTAGGGCCCGGTAAGGGGACGTTCTGGAAAAAGGTTTTGTTTTGTGGTAATTAATTGTGAATATGGAAATTGAGCGGTTTGTGGCATTGATATGGATAGTGTCATCTTTACCCTGGTGATCATCATTGGTGATGGAAAATGTCCAGTGACACGCTTTGTGCTGTCATCGTAATCTTATTAGAAGAAGGGCTCCAGTCCCTGAATCTGAATGGACTTGAGGTGGCGGTGATTTTATTTTCTCAATTTCCAAGTAATTCTTATCCCCACTTTCATGTTCAAATATGACTGTGGGATGAAGGCGGTACTCATTATGTAAGTGTCCTTCATAATCCTTGAGTTACATAATCCTTTGTAATCGTTGATTTGTGGCCTTAACTACTTATAGAAGTTATGATTACTTCATGGAAGTTAGTTCTAGTTGGTCCCTTGCCTTGTGAAATTAGAAAAGGAGCTTAAATAAGTTATCAGAGGCGCCTTTTGCCTTTGGCGAACGGCAAGGACGCGCATAATAAGAGTAAGGACGCGGCGTATTACAAGCTAGTACATACATACACATCTGGGAGAAAGCCTTTGTTTTTGTTAAAGTTGTCACTATTGCTTACTCATAAGCAATTGTCCAAAGGACGTACAAAACAATATCTTTTGGATTTTGGAATAAAGACAAAATTATAAGCAGCTCTGCATGAACGAGTTACGAAATAATATGAACTTATTACGCGCAGTTGCGAAGTATTACGGTTACGAGCTATTTATGTATTTCGTATGCATGTACTTATGTACCTAATAACGGCAACCACAAAGCACTCATAACTCATAACATTTATGTGCATACTACAATAAATTACAAGGATGTCATTTTTTTAAGCTTTTGACAAACTGCTTACCCTAAATTCTAAATTCATCAAAAAGTTTTTCAAAAACATTAAGAGCATTTTGAGCTCAAAAGAGCATTATTTGAGCATCTTGGAAAGTTAAAAAGCATTATTTGGGTATTTTGGTGCTGAAAAAAACATTAATCGGTCGAGTAACTTATTTTTAAGGGACCAAAAAATGCTTACTTACATACTTTGCCTTTGAAAAATTCCTTTTTTGACTTTTTAAAATGCTCAAAAATGCTTTTTTACCTGAAAATGCTAAAACAATACTATTTTCGAGCTCAAAATGTGCCTAATACTTTTTGAAATGGAGTGTTTGGTAGTGCGTAATATGCGTATTTTGAGCCTGAAAATGTTGAAATATTTTTTTGATCCCTCCAAATTCTAAAATAAAGTCATTTTTAGTAGTCCATTGAAGAGTATTTTAAAATTGAGGCGTACGGCTACAATTACAATTTTAAAAATATCGGGCGCTACGAGCCTGATTTGCTTGAAGTTGCCAAAAGTTTAATAAAGTGGCGACCATCATACAAATGCATTCAAGCTTTTAATGCTTTCTGGTAGGTTTAGGTACTTATTTCAATTAGCAGGTACAAGTTATACAGAAACTTACTTGGTTGTAACCTTTATCTTTGCTAATATCATAAAAACCGTGTGCAGTGCAGAGGAATAATTTGTGCACAGTAATAAAATTACTGACTGACTATTTAGTAAGATCCGTTCCACACAAACGTTTCCTGCATTATCTGCGCAAGACATAATTACTAGTATGAGTTGATTCTTGTTCTAATTGTGTCAAACACAGCTCCAAGACCATTTATCAACATACAGCAGTACAACTTTACCCAAATTACTCTCATAATAACGTAAAGCTCACATTTTTATAATTTTTTAACGAGTATTTAATTATAGTTGAAGTTACAAAAAAGTCCTTTTCCTTGAACGATTCTAGACACAATGGAATCAGTTTTACGTCTCAAGTGAATTAAAGTGAGTATAAAAAGTTGAAATGTTTCATGACATTATGTACGGATGAACCCCATTGGGCACCGGAAAAATAACATAAAAAGACGGCGGGAAAAGTCGGAAAATTCGTAAGGATTTCCATGCGTGTTTCAATGAGTAAAATCATATATGGGAATTGGGAAAAGCACTAATAAATGTGTCTGACGAAATCATGTCATTTCTTGCACACCTTTAATTTCAAAATGTGAAGTCTATGAATTCTTATTATAATAGAAAAATATCTCGGTACTCCGTAGCAATTCAGTTAATAATTTTGGATTGACCGACTATAGTCAGCATTTCAGCAGTCGAAGCATTTATTTGCAATTACAATTAAGATACGACAAGGACAGGCAAGAAGATCTTCAAACGTAATCAAATCAAGACTCATTCACGAGCAAACACAATTCACCGACAGCGAAAACGACCGAAGACCGGTAAGTTATTGCAATAGTAAATAAGATTAATTAAATCAATAATTTCATGTCATTTCTTGCACACCTTTAATTTCAAAATGTGAAGTCTATGAATTCTTATTATAATAGAAAAATATCTCGGTACTCCGTAGCAATTCAGTTAATATTTTTGGATTGACCGACTGACCGACTATAGTCAGCATTTCAGCAGTCGAAGCATTTATTTGCAATTAAGATACAACAAGGACAGGGAAGAAGATCTTCAAACGTAACCAAAACAAGACTCATTCACGAGCAAACACAATTCACCGACAGCGAAAACGACCGAAGACCGGTAAGTTATTGCAATAGTAAATAAGATTAATTAAATCAATAATTACGAGGAAAATGTTTATCTTGAAACATATTTTTTAAACGATAAAATTACAGGCCAAAAATGTCAGAACTGAGCGAGTCAGCAGATACATGTGACTATTACACTCTCTGTGAAAAAGATTTAGTGGACACATCACTTCCCTCCTGGTACTCCAAATTCGCATCGGTCACCATCAAAACCAAAATCCTCGAAATCCCCACGGATGTTTTGGAATACTTGCGATCGGAATCCATGCGTCTTCCTCTAAATACAGAATCGTCATCATTTTCATTTCAACAAGATCATAGTAATGGTTTCGACGACGATGACGATGTTAATAGCGATGACAATGACAACGAAACTTTTCAACTAGAAACCCGAGCTGAGATCAGAAATCGAATCAATCTGAGTGGACTGAATGGAAATATCTTCGGGCTGGAAGGTGACGAGTCTTCAGAAGAAGAATCCGATGGAGATAGCGAAAACCGAATCAGTCGCTTACAACAGTCCCAGTCAGAACCCAATAATGCAAGGCATCCCTCGTCGCCGTCAACGTCATCAGTGGTTTTTGAAAAATTCGATGCTTTCGACGGTCAGATTAAAAGAGCTATTGACTCCT
>JAAXYX010001334.1:0-24023 GCA_036851915.1 Ptenothrix huangshanensis | reverse complement strand
GTCTGGTCTGGTCTGGTCCGTGACCCGGACCAGACCATATGGTCTGGTCCCACGAATTCGGACCAGACCAGACCACAAAATCCGGACCAGACCAGACCATGCCGATCACTACTTCTGCATATACTCTTCTGACAGAGAACCACTAGGAGACAAAGGATTGTAGATTTAAGCAGAAATCGAATCGAATTGCTCATAATCATGCGTAGGTACTTATAATACTTAGATTTTGAATGCAATGTTTCGAACATTTTAAATACCACCATAAATATGATAAACCACTAGCGTAGAGTGTATGTCTCTCGTAATACTATGTATCTGTATTTTACTTTGCCGTATTCGCAATCGCGATGGTGGGCTTACGGGCAACAGTGTAATAAAGTTATTCTTAGGACACTAAGATTTATTTCGTGCGTTTGCCTCTGTTTCGGATATCAATTATATAACTGATGTCATCATCCTCTACTGAAATAAATGAATATGGCTCCGCCCCCTGTCTAGTCCTTTACCCTGAACCCCTCAACTATACTACATCTCTCCCGTGATTAGGGGAATGTACTATTAACGTACAGATAAAGGAATTTTGTTTTTCTCGAATTTATTCGTCCGAGTTTCAATACACTTTCGGAACAAAATCTTCCACCACTGACTTTAACAATCCTTGGTCACAAAAAGCATAACAATAATTATATAGAAACGCCTTGTTGTACTCTTAGCGCCGGAACCACTGATCACGAGTCAAACAGCAAAAACAAAGTAAAGAGACAAAGTCAAACTACGCCAGTCCAACAAATTAAGCAAATTAAAATATCCACTTTTTGCCGAGAGAAATGTCCGGGAAAAGTACAAGATACTGACAAATATGTAATTGCGAAGGTTCTGCACATTTAGCATTGATACAATTTATTATTTGAAAATTATATGCAATAGAAAACCCATTGTTACTTATCACTACCCTGATGGGGGTAAGCGGATTGTAAGGGTTGAAACCGATAATCAACTGGAAAACAAATTATTACAGTGAATTCTCTAATAATTCCCCCTCTCTAATAACTCCCCGTCTAGAATCTGGAATTGTTTAATAATCGTTTAATTTAATAAATGGAGTTAAAATTTGATTTAATGCATGGTTTAAATTTTAATTTAAGACTTAACTTTCAAGACACCAAAAAATACAATCAACACCTTCAGTTGGTTAACGAAAGGTAATAAGCTGTGATAACTGGAGATTAGTAGGAATAATCACACGTTATAACGTGTCTGTTATAAGTATGATTTTATGATTTCCCCTCGCTTATAATTTTAAGACGCGTTGTTTGAAGGCTTCACTATAATTTCCGGTGATCACAATTACTCGTTTTTTTAATATCATTTTTCGTGTGCTCATGAATTATGCTGTGAAAAACGTAATTTGCATTTAAAATCGGTGCAAAATTTTGGATTTTTGGAATAACTCCCCCTCTCCTTTTACTCTCCCCTTCTGCAAGCAAATTTTTCAAATAACTCCCCCAGGAGTTATTAGAGAATTTACGGTATTAGTGCCTTGAGATTGAGAATTTTGAGATAATGAAAGCGCAAGTACATTAGGGGTACGTTTACGTTTTCTTGTAAACAAATACTAAAAGAATTTTGAATTATTAAAATTACACGTACACCAACATTAAAAAATTTTCGAATACGACCCAAGACACAAAATGGCAAGTGTGCAAAAGTAGAATACAAAAATATTTCCCCTCACAAGCATCATAGAAATGACAACAATTTATTTACACTAATAAAATTAGAATATGTATTTAGTTAAGGGCGAAAATTTAACTTGTCGCTCTTCAAGTTTAAACTGATAACTTTTTATAGATGTTTCTTGGTCACTGATATCCTCGGATTTGCGTTTAACAGTAATATAGCCGCTGAACAGTTGTGAGTATCCCGTGTGTAAAGGTGAAATTTCAAACAGCAGTGAACTTAAAGTTTGTGCAACGGTGGACGAAAACAATCCACCACAAGAATTTACGCAGGTAGCAAGGCACATATCTACCGAATGGTCTTGGTGTAATCCGTCGCTAAGGGTTAAAAGATTCTGTAGAAACTTCAAGGTAGCTCTCTCTCCAGAAACATCTGAAGATGTGGAGGTACAGTACTGTACAGTTGTCAAGTCATCAACTATCACCAGGAATTTTGTGATGGACGAAGATACGTGATCATTGGCTTGTGAGCTACCATCACCATCGGATTTGCCCAAATTATTTGATATTCTGCTGACAATACTTTCTTTGCAAAAGTTGAACAAACTGTCGATATCAATGCGAATTTCTTGCGTTACTTGTGGTTCATTTCTACTGCAGTTCCCCATCCCCGTTAAAGCTTTGTAGATATCTTGCGTAAGGTCGACGACGGTTAAGGCACCCTTGGCTGTAAAATAATAATACATACAATCAGCAGACAATTCAGGTAATGCAATTACTAAAATAATTCAATATGGTGTTAGTAACTAGCAACAGTGTTGAAAGGCATTTACCTGCATGGGTATTTAGATTCCAGCCAAGCTTATGACCTATTGATGACCAATGACTTATGTTTTCGTTAGATAATACCAGCAAAATTCCTGCTTCGGTTCCATACCGCTTAACAAAATCGGCAAGAAGGTGATGTAATACAAAACTACCGTCTGCGTTCCCTTTTTGGTGTGAAACAATCAAGCTTCCGCTGGCGTAAATCTGGTCTGACAAGTCTATACTCTGCAGGAAATTCGATGTCATAATGTATTTACAAGGGGTTAGTCAATCCGAGATGAAAATTCACAGAAATGTTATTATTAAACTATACTGCTATATGCTATATGTGCTGTGATCCTTTAATAAGGTAAGTATGAGAGAAAGGTAACTTTCTCAAACAAAATAAACTTAACACCCTCAAAGATGATGAGATGACTGCACAGTAGAACAATGCACGTGCTGATTCTGAACGAGATCGAGATCGAATGATCGAACATCGAACTGTTGATGATGAAAAAGTAACTACATTGGGTTTCGTGGTTTCCCTCTCTGGAAAGCTAGAGATTAACGCGCTATTTCCAAAAACCGCATGTCCTATTCGTTCAGCGGCAACCGTCCCCGAAATAAATTGCCCGTTTTTTCTCCCAGCTTAGTATTATAGCCAGTTAAAGTTATTTACATCTAAAGTTCATTCATCATTAATATAATTATTTTGTGTTTACGAATTAAGAAGAGCCAACATGGACGTGACGAAAACTAGTGCTGAAAATAAATTCGACAAGGTCTTGATTGACTTTGGCCCTAATGGAATCGTCACTGCTGTAGTTAATAATGTTACCAAAACTTCGGGTAAGCAATTAATTCTTTCAGCTTTCAGTTACATACGCAGTACTTTTAAACTTTTGACTTAAGGCTTGGCTTGACATGTTACAACCTTACAACGAGCAGAAGTGATAGCCGGGCTCAAATCCACCAGGATTCTACCCGGAAACTGAAATATTAATACCTATATTATTATTACAGAGTCAGTCAGTTGTCAGTTGTCAGTACTCATATATATATATAGGTATATAATTAGCATCATTAGCATCAACAGGTAGTAATTAATCATATCATAACCAAATTAAATGTTAAAAGGCCAAAGGCTGGTAGTTTGTAAGTATTGGAGCTTAAGAGTTGTAATTACTTTCTACTTTATTACTGTATTGACTTCAATTATGAATTATAGGCCATCTTTGATGATTAAGCATGTTATCCCTCAATCCGAATATATAGCGAAAAAGTTAGGTAATTTACACATCTTAGCGGTTTGTTTTTATGCCACCTCATCCAACAGCACCATTCATCAGCCCAGCTAGATCATTGTTTGTTAGCTACTATCAACTATAGGTACCTACATTTTAAATGCTAAAACTACGGCTTAGTTAACCTCATGCTTTCTTGCCAAGGTATTTTAAATGATTATTGTGCCTTTGAATCTAAATGCTAAATGTACTGTTATTCAGTGTCATCCGCTGCCCGCTTCAAATATTTTCTCTGCCCCACTGTCTGTGGTGCCCTCCGCCTAAAAATCCTTCCCTACGTGACTATCTTTGGTGTTCTCCACCTTAAAGCCATGCTCTACTTTATTGTCTTAGCACTACCATCTAAATGTTGCAGATAAACTGTACCAAATAATTAATTGATTATGTAATTATGAATTATTGAACAGTGTTATCTTTCTAACTCCCATTCTTTCAGAGCTCCATCAGTTGACGTTGCAGCATTCTGCCGATAACGTGTTCATCAAAAATTTCGTAGTTTCATCCTCAGAAATATTTTGCGTCGCTCAGCGAGAGGTACCTAGAAAATTTAATATTTCGTTCCCTTTCGACCTTGTCAGCCTGTGATTTTGCTGTGTGTATTTAATATACATATTAGAAATTTAATGAAGCATAATATTGACAATAATAACAATAGTATACCTTGAGCTTGATTAAATCAATGCATTTGTGTTGCAGTTTCAGAAGATGTTCCCGAATACCGTACCACAGACCAAGATTGCTGTCTTTAGTCGAATGTACCGGGGCATTATTCTAGAATTAGTAAAACTTTTCGAGGAGCACAATGATCCTAATTCAGCTGCCTTATACGTAAATCTTGAATTTGTTTGGCACTTTTGTGAAATCATGTTTATTTCGTCCAATCCAGGTAATCCTGCAGGGTAAATATGATTATGCAAATAAAATATAAAAAGTGGTAAATAACTCGAATGAAGTTTTAAAAATTGTTGTATGATTTACTTGGTTAACTCGTAGAACTTCCAGTTCTCCCATACTACATGGATTGGATCCATCTCAAGTACGATGACTCCAAAGTAATCGTCTCAAACTTAGCTGATGAGCTTTCGGATATGGGTTCGGATATTGCCAAAATTATGTGGAAAGTTATTTTTAAATTAATATTTCACGGAAAGACCAAAGAAGCTGCAAAGTATTTGTCTCATATGAACCCCACCAATTCACCCGTGATTGAAGATCAAATAAAGCATATGAGTGAGATGCTGCGGAAGAGGCCCGTTTATCATCCTACTTGTCACTCGATAACTAATTTTGAAAGAGCCTGGAATGTATGGAGAGAGGAGTTAAACAGAAGATTATCTCATCGAATCTTCCACGGTCATGAGGAACTCACATTCATTTGCAAGGTTTTTAATTATGTTAATCAATATTTTACGGCACCAAACCGGCCCTTACGAGTTTATCTCATATCTCACATTTTTAACTAGATTATGCTGGGTGATGCAACAGCCTTTGAGTCCGCCAAGGACTTGGTCCAAACTTGGTACGAATACTTGGGGATGGAGCTTACGTACAAACACCCGACTGCTCGACCAGGAAGTCTGAAAGGCCACGCTAAACATGTGCTCAAGGAATTTGGACTACAGGATTCCAATAATGTGACACCACTAGAGAGAATCCTTATGGAAGCCATGGACTATAATATCGTTGCTGTATGTTTCTAGTTGACAGTTAATTTGTCATTAGCTCAATTTACTTCTTAATGTCAGCTGGAATTTTGAGCGTTTGTGTTGGGTTAATCAGGTCCTTCGAGATATGCAGTTACATTGGAACTACCCGTGGTTCACTCTGCACTTTGCCGACCTGGTCTACTGCAGTGGTCGCTTTTCTAATTTAAAAGATATACAGCTGGAGTCAAGGTATAAATTAATTTTCCAGGTTTAACTTGCTAATCTTTCAACCTAAGTATTGCTCTCTATAAAATGTATGATTTCGGATTATTTTAGCTCCGTTGGACTTTTAAGAGATGAATTCATACTTGATTATGGAACAACACTGATGCAACATCCAACTTTATGGCAGGTTTGTATTCAAATTTTCCTACCTACTTTTACAAATATTAATTAGTTACTGGATACTGACATTTATTGGTGCTTTAAAGAACACATTGTCATCAAGACGATTTAGTGGTAATATGGCGTAAAATTTGATTATATCTAAGTATTATCTATTTTAATGACCTTTTTTCGCATTATGTGATACCCCAACTCTATGTTAAACTATCCCTATAATGTCTAAGTTGAAAACCAATATTTATATTGACACTTTTAGACATTTTAATAAAGAATAAATCAAATCAAATACCGTAATCATTCAAATTATCCCCCCTCTCGTTTAATTCCCCCGGGTAAATCGACTGAATTTGAAATAACTCCCCTTCTTTAACATTGAATTTCATATCCTTAATAATTCCCCTCTCTCGAATAGTGGTACCGACAGCTTCATTGTTTTGTAAATAATTCCCCCGGGAATTATTTGAAGGATTACAGTACGTATTGAATTGATAGCTTTTATATATGCCCATTGTGCTTCTTAGGTAGGGATCCGTTACTTGGAAGCAATTCCGGATCGCGGGGGTTGGCCAGTTATCAAAGAATGCATTCAACGGAAGAAAGCTGACACGGATTTTGATACCCACAGAATTATATCAGTTGCAGAACAATTTGGCTTTGCTGTTGAAAGTAATGTTACATTATATCGTATTCGTTTAGTTTTGAAGTATTCGTTTCGTTTTAAAGTATGTGCAGTGTCATCGCCCTAACGGTGACAGAGTTTGAGTTCTTACATAATACTGCCTTGCATTTGTTGCAGTTCACGGAATTTGTAAGGAACGGGCTCTGAGGAAACTTCGGCTAGATCAGAAACAAGATGCTTTACTGTGGAGTATTAAAGCCGGAGATGGACCTTTGACCACGCATATATTGGACATGATTCTAATTGACGGCGATTGTGATATCGAACAGTCTTTACTGGAATCCCTGCGTAATGCCATCCCGTGTGCAGACCGCTTATTATTCCTAAGTGGATTCTGTGATTTCCGTAAAATGATGGACCGTAAAGATTATCGTGGAGCTGTCTCTCAATTGTGCCATCTTATCATCGAGAATCTAATACCCACTAAGTATGTACTTCTACATACCCAACTTTTTTTTCTCAAAAAACGGTTTGCCAGTTTTTGTTAAATTGTATCCCGCAAACTGCTGTCATTGTCACGAATATTCTATTTGCAAAATAGAGCGTAAAATAGATTTGAGCTTTCCAATGATACATAAAATATACAGCTTTAAGAGTTACTTACTGGTAGTATTTTTCAGTTTCCTATTATCTTGTGGAGTCTTTGAATGTTTGAAAAATGACCTATATCGATTGGTTCGAATAAGGAGTTAGTTCATTTGAACTCTTCACTGACTCCATGTTTACTTTCGAATAACTACTACTTGCTTCTCGATTTATTTCTTGCACAGACATTTCAGTCGCTGTAATAATTTATGATAATTATTTCAATCTTTGCAGAATGGCGCCCAAAATTGCGTTAAACATTCAACACTTTAAATGCCAGCATGTGAATTTTGAGCCATGGCAAATATCCACTTTGATGCAGTTCCTTCACACGAAGGTAGATATTAAGGAAATTGGAGAAGATATGTTTCGTCAGCTGAACTCCGTGTTGCTGTGTAATCGAGCCGAAGGAGCTGTTAAAAGTCTAAATAAGGCGCGACAAAAATTGGCCAAGTGATTTGGTAAGCATTTTGTCCGTCGTTGATCAGTGAACGAGTCAAACCAAAACCAACGTTCGATACTGATTTTTTTGCCCATCAAAAACCTTGTTGTGTTATAGTGGGTAATTATTACAATTGTTAGTCGGTTCTACCAGCGGAAGCATAAAATATACAGCAATCTACCGTTTATATAGTTCTACGTGATTTGCAACAACCTTCTAATTTTGTAATCTTGAAAGATTTCCCAATTTTTGTATTTCATTATTGCCAGTTCATTTTGTACAAACGTTCAACAATTATTGCTGCATTATAATAAAATACGTGTTTCAAAGCGTTATTGTAGCCTAAAACGATTTTTCTAAATTAAAAAGAACACTAACTGATCTCATGAAAGAGTTTTGTAATGTGATAAAGGTCGTTTGCAGTAGAATGTACTTATATTACCTAAATTAAGGTACCTATGAGTTTGAGTTCCAGTTTGCATCATTCAGTATTACAAAATAAGTAAAATATTAGAGGACGTTCAGCAGAAATTTTATTATGTAATTTCATTTTATTCGAGAGTTGGTAGTTACGGGTATTTGCTCTAACTACCAAAATGGCAATATTACTTTTAATCAAGATGACCAGAACAAAATAATTAACAACAGTAACAATATATATATATATGTATGACATAATTATATTATAGATAATTAGTGCTATGTATAGACATTATTAGTACCTACGCTGAAGTTTTAGCAGAGGTAAAAAAGTTCATTGCTAGGCAATGCTAGGTGATAGTTTCACTTGGCTTTTCGTAAAATTGCAAGTACAGAATCAATATGTAATGAATAACTACGTGGCAACTGAGTGTACACTTCAGTTATCACTTAAAAATTCAGTGTTTCATACTGGTACACTGAATATCCAATCACGTCTCACATCCACAACTATGCGGGTTTAATACTATCTTTGCGTATTCGCCGTAGGATCCCCGTAAGGCAAAGGACAGTTTGCAGCTTTTTAAACACGTTTCCTGCGCACGGAGCAAATGTAGATAGCTTTTCAAAATGAAGTAAATCTTGGAAGTTGAGCAGTACCCAACAACTACGTTGATTATAATTTTTAGGACAGCTGAAGTTGCAAGTTGAACACTTTCCCCAAATAAGAAATCAAGGCAGTGCTAATTCACTGTACCACCCATCTTACACCTTCAATGACAATAATTATAGAGCAGATCCGCACCGGGTAACCTTACATTATCATGGTAATAATTAACAAGTGATGGTGAAGGCCAATACTAGCGACTTTGAGAGTTAATTTCGATGGAAGTGGAATTGTAATGGGAAGTGAGTACTAGAATCTTTCTGAATAAATACGTATTGCAAATGTTGTACAAAGTCAAAAAAATAATTGTAATGGAAAACTAGAACTAATTAATTGGAAACTATTACTACAGTTCATCCCTTGCAGCAAGAGCTAGTGGATCAACTTTGGCAAGTATGACTTGGACTTGATGAGCTGCACTGGTAGCTAAATCTTCATCCTGCTCGAATTTTAATAACAATCGATGAAGTACAGACGCATGAGGTGCAACTTTTTCCATACAAATGTTTAAACCCGCTTCAACTGCTTCGGTAATAAGGACTTGATCTTCTGTGTCAAAGCCCCCGACGTTCGACAAGCTATCCACAAGAATATCACACCATCCATTTGATTCAAGAGCTTTCTCTAAAAGCCTATTGTCGTCACAACGATCTTCTACTTCATCACTATTATCATTATCAGCACTACTGACACCGGAAGCATCTGAGCCAGATCCAAACCTGGACTCTTCTCTATCGTCCCGACAGAATTTTCTCTCTAACAGTAGATCAGTTACAACGTTCAGACTCCTTTTTCGAGTTTCTGATAACGACGCAGCTTTGACAAGAGCTGATATTCCACCATCGAGAATAAACTTTCGCTGGGCTTCAACACAGTTACGTAAAAGTGATGCAAGAGCAAAAAGTGCCTTGGATCGAACAGACGCGAGGTCAAAGGTAAGCAGATGCACTAAACGGCGAACTACACCGTTTTGGAGAGCCGTTTTCTGTACAATGGCATTATTTTGAGCAGCTACTGCAAAAACTCCACAAGCGGCCTTCCGAATTTCCGGATAGGTCGAGTTTAATGCTGGAAGTAGTATTCTTTTCAGAGCATTCGTCGACTGAAATAAATCTCGTCCATTTTCAAACTTATGAGCAAAATGTTCCAGATTTTGTAGAATATCAATTTGTTCTTCAACATTCGAATCGCTTGTCTCCGTCAGACTATACTGCTCTAATAGAAAATGCAGTAACCATTCGTCAGAAGCATGCTTCTGAGGATTCTGCAGGTCTACTGGTTTGTCTTTTCGAACGATGTTAGCCTTCTCTTCCGAAGTACCGGTTACAGTTTCTTGCTCTGAATTACTCTGTTTTTTCTGAAGATGTGTTGCGGCTATTTTTTTATGAATTTCAGCTTTGTGCTTATCTTCCGTTGGGCCTCCGAAGTGTGCTACTTTAGCCTTTCGATCACTAGGATTGGATTCGATATTTTCTTCAGGAGGACTGGGTACTGCAACCATGCCCTGACTCCCAACCATGTGCATCATAAATACACCCTGAAGAATTACTACTAATAAAGTCAAATATACAACCTTCATGCTTTCAAACATCTTCTATCTCCAGTACTTATTTCCCTACTCAACACTTTCCTAGTGCAGCTGTAGTAACGAACACCTTGTTTTTATAAGTACAATTTACACAAGCTTATTAGTCTCTCAAAAAATAATTTACACTTGCTCGTGTGCGGTATAACACTCATTTCTCCGCATTGATATATCGATCACTATTCTCAACACCTTCACAATCATTACTATCGGAGACCACTCAAACTTGTCACATTTTTCACAATACTCTCCTAAGGACGGTGTGAAGGAATGTCACCAGTCACCACACAAGACTCGGCATTGAATGACGTTAAATACATACATTTGGTTCAGCCTTTTGACATTTCACCAGATGCAGCAATAGAAACAGCAATCGCCTAAAATATAATCAAAACAGAGGAGAATGAAACGTTAATTAAGTTGCTTTTACACAATTGTAATCGCTATTACACATAGATGAGGGTTGAATAAAATATGTCCATTGTTTGAGTTCATGATAACTTTGAATAGATGAATTAAGCCAAACAGTATAGGTACATCTTCAAAATCTGCAAGAAAACACTGCCCAGGTGCTTAAATTCTTCTGTTTTCACATTACACATACATAATCTTTTACACTGTGTCAATTTATGCAAAAAGGATGTCCTTGTTTTGGGAAGACTTTGTTTTACATGTTTTTAATCGAGATTATTTATCAATAAAACTTAATTATTCAAACGCAACCTAAATTCAATTTTTAACCAAAATCACTACACCGTGCAATCGTTTTCAACTATTCGATATTCGACTCTTATGCAGATTTTTATAAAAAACGTCGCCATGGAAACAAAAACTTCAGACATATTGATTGAAAAATGAGTAAATAAGGTATGGGACGATTTCCATATGGCCCGCAAAATAAATTCATGTACCCTTAGACAAAACGTAACATTGCTGAGTGTACACATTTTAATTATGAACACTTTTGTAGCAACTCAAGAAGAACCTCGACTTCCCGACACCCGAAACTTCAACTTCAAATTCGCGTTGACTTAAAAACAGAGCCACACTATTCCTTCCTTGCTAGCTAATAAATGTTAATGCTAAAACAAGCAATTAATTATTGAAATTCGGGACTTGGGGACAAATATATCCAAAGAAGATTAACGTTAACAAGACCAACTGCCTGTCTTCAGTCTTTCTAGCGAAATTAAAGTTGAATCAGTTTCAACCTATTTTGTAACTGCGTTTATTTCCCTGCTGTTGGCTGTTATCTGTGTACTTACACACTTACCTGCACCTGGAATAAAAAGGTAAAATAAATGTTTTGTACTGATCCTTGGTGTTCTCTGCCACTGTAGTAGTAGTCTGCGTCTTCCACCTAAAAATTCTTCTGTACTTGACAGTCTCTGTTCTCTATCTCAAAATCCTTCTCTACTTTATTGTCTGCAATGTTCTCTACTTCAACATTCAATAGTAAAAACAGTAAAGGAAGAGAATGGCTTTGAGGTAGAGAACACCGCAGATAGTAGGGTAGGGAAAGAAATCGAGGTAGAGAACACCAAACACTGTCCAGGAGAGATAGATTTTGAAGTCGAGTCGGGTAGAGAAAGAATTTCAAGTGGAAAACACAGAGGATTAATACCGTACCGGTATTTTGAAAATAAGAATTTCATAATTTTGACCTTATACATAACCTTATAAATCTCCAAAAATATACCGATAGAAAGCACGTGAGATGAGATCATATACACTAAAACGGATTGCTAATATTTCGTAATTCGGACTCGGACGCTAAAATCTAAGATGCCACCAATAAACAACAATTAATTATTGTTGTTAAAAAACGTCAAACGAGAAAAAGCAATTAATGTGCGAATACCTGCAAATTTTTGTTGCTAGTAATCAGAAGATCAGAAAAGCAGAATCAACCTGGCAGTGGGGATACTGTTTGAGGAACCCCTGGAAAGATCACAATTGGGCACAATCGGAGGCCGAAATCGGCTTGTTGTGAAACCATATCCTGTTGAACGTGTAGCAAGTAAGCGACGTAGATTAGAGACAGCAGAGATTGCAGTGAAGTAGGTTTGAGTTTGCCCTACCCCTACCCTACTTTGTCCTATTTGTCTATTCAAATTTTTGGCGCTATCGTACCGCATCGCATTAAAGTAGGTTTGCAATAGCCAAACTTTTCTAATTGTTGTTACATTATACGGGCCCAGTTCATTACATCATTAAAATGGAGCGTAGTTATTGTCTGTTTTTTATAAGTGTGGACTATTTTAAATTTCGACTCCTCCCCTATGGATTCAAAATCTGTTCACACTAACTGTAGCCGTAATATCTGTGAGCACCATGGCAACTAAATTTAATTCATCTTGTCGTTTGCAATAATCAAATAACAAATTCTTCGAATTTTTGAATTTGAAATGATTATTTTCATGGTTTGTGCAGCTTTTGCGACAAGAATCCTGGTTTTGAAATAATACAAAAAAAAATTTTAATACATAATAAATTTAATAATAAATTTAATAATAATAAATTTTAATTTTAATACATCAAGCAAATGCAAGAAACTAAAATTCAAAATAATAGGAAATGGGACGAATTCTAACCAAACCTCGGTTACTCAAATTGGAACCATAACTGTGTTTTGTATATTATTATTATATTCTTTTATTATTTGGTTATAATTTTGATAAAAGGTTAAATTGCGTAAAGTCGGAAGTGGGCTGAGTATTGACTGGCATTGTAGAGGATGGAATTTGCATTAATTAATACTCAATGTGACAGTAATTGCTGTGTTGACATGCCAGCCCAACTATCAATTAGTCTAGTCTAAACGCAAGAGCTTGAATAGTGTGCAGTTTGGAACTAGACTAGTATCGTGCACTCAAATTGCGTTCAAAGTTATTTTAGCTTTTGTTTTTACTGCTATACAAAATTGTGTTAAATTGTTTTAATAATAATTAGTCTTGTATTTTCTGTTCAAATACGTATGTAGACCCGTATTGCGCTGCAAGGTGGCTGCTACCCTGGCTCAGCAGAAACAGGCCCCAGGTGTGATTGTTTCGACGTAACGTAACGATCGCGCGACGTTTTTGCGTTACCTATGGAGTGAGCCAACGTTTCAAAGTTTCGCGCAGCAACTACGTCACTAAAAGCATGCTTGGGATATAATTAATTAATTTGCTTTAATTAGGTTTACTTCAGAAATATCTAATAAGGGCATCAATCAGGTAGCTTGCCTTTACCGCGACAAGCGATGGTACGTTACTCCATACACGCAAGTCTTTATTTCAGTTGCGAGGACAGGAATTTAGGAAGAGTTGTAGACCAATGTCGGTTGCACAGTCACTTAACCGACGTCCCTGTCCCTCGCCTTGTCTGTACACCGCAGTTAGCGAAGTACACAAATGCGCGGGCTTGAAAACAAAGATCGTATTTTTGATTTTATTGTTGAAGGGCGTTTTGTTTTTGTTTTCATTGTTAAAGGGCATTTTGTTTTGTTTTGTTTTTATTGTTACAGGGCGTTTTGTTTTTGTTTTTTTCCTAATGTAAACAAGGTTTGAAAATTTTTCACTCAAAAACACGATAAAACCAAATAAAACCAGTTTGAAACAACTTGAAAGCACTAGCCTAGTACTACTCGCTCATGCCTTACTACATGCAACCTTTGAATTTGAATGACGCTATCCCTTTTGAAGTCCTATTCATTGAGAGCTGGCTTTTGGACTTGAACTAACGCCCTATTTGAACAACGAAGGTGATCATTTTTGTGCTACCCCTGCCCTATATCCACCATTTGGTACTAGCGCTACCCCTATCGCAAATAGGGTAGGGCCAACGTCACTGACGAGAGATTTTAGAATAATAGAAATGCACTACCGCACCGCACGCCGAAAACTCCATCAACCACCAACCACGGCTTTGGGACATTCACATTCATCTTAGCGCTGCAACCACACTTACTACTGATCACCCCTCCCCCAAATGTCCCATGCAACAAGTTTCACATAATTCTATGCAATATTTACTCTAACTCTAAACACACTACTATACTAGCATGAATTTCACTTCTACTAAAAGGTGCCCGTAGAGTAAGTTATCTTAATATGCAAGACAGCTATGCTATAATACCTACTAAATAAGTAAATATGTCTGTAAGTAGTTTACCCAATTTATCAAATCAATTTCTGTCTTTAACCCTGCTCCAGGCAACCTGTTTTTAAAATTTTTACCCAGCTATACGCCGCGGCGTTAGACCTTCGTTTTTCAAAAAACTCAAGATAGCAGAACAAACTTACTAGTTAGGTACTTTCCTCGTTTGCGCAATGTGCCGCCTTCCCTGAAAAAATTATTTGGCAACCCTTTCATAGCCGTTGGTCATGCTAGTGGAAAAATTTGGAAAAAACTGGAAAATCACGTTATTTTTTTCTTAGAACCTGAAAATATTTGTGGAAATACCACGTGCAACACTTTTTATCTTGCTGTCCTTCACCCTAGTAAAAGGACTGTAGAAAGTTTTCAACCTTTACTTTTTCCGTGCTTCAAATTCCTGCCATGTACATAGTACAGCACGCGGCGCCACCAACTATTTTTTTTAAAAGTTTGTTTTTAGCAGGGCTACATTTTTTATGCATTTCCGTATCCCTCACGCCCGAAGCGTGATAAATTCAGGAATTTCGACTTTTGAACTTTGTTCACCAGCATTTCTTTTGGCTCTGGATTGTCTGATGACACCAAAAAATGGATTCATTGCATGCATTTTTGGCTCAAAAATCCTTTCGAATTTCCACGCCAACTTATTTTTAAACAATAGTAAAGTATACATGCTCACGATTTTGCATCGCAGCTTGTTATTATCACTTCAAACGCTAGTATACGATTTTCTGTTAGGTATTTGTCGCACTCGGTTTTTTTTGTTTTGTCTTCACCTTGTCTAAAAGCGCGAAAATTAGTAAACTCATGTATGTTGTTTACTACAATTGCCAGCAAAAAAATCAATTACGGAGATTCTAAAGTCTAAAGAACACAGCAACACTCCTTACGTCAAACTCATTCTTGATTGTTTAGCAAAACAATATACCCCCAGGTACAGTTTTTGACGCTGATTAGTTTTGTCCGTGACACTAAAAAAATCTGACCAATGGGAGTCGAGATAATCGGGGTCAAAGTTTGGTAGTTGACTCAAGGGACCTATGATTTCGAAATACTTTTGTGTTCTAAAATTATGAAATTGAAGCATGAAGTACAGCTTGTATGCTGATCATTTTTGTCCATTGCATCAAAAATATCTGATAAATGGGAGTTGAGATAATTGGGGTCAAAGGTGACAAAATGACCCAACATTATCACCCTATTATCTAGACTTTCATTGGTAAGATACTTTTGTATATACAGTGAAACTTCGTTATAACGACACCTCAGGGGACCGATTTTTAAGGTGACGTTATAGACCCTATAACGTCCAACAACAGGTTCGCTGACGGGGAGCACATGTGCCGTCGTTATAGCGAAAATGACATTATAACGGCGGTCGTTATAACGAAGTTTCACTGTATAATATTAATGTTTTACTTTTACAAAATGTACTAATAATTACGACTTTGCAAGAGTGCATTGCTTTTAAACTACGACATTTTAAAAGCGCAATACTCAATCAAAATCGGCATTTCAAAAATTCAGAACTTCTTCATTACGAAAATTTGAAATCACGCAAGTTACTACCCTTAAACCCGCAACCCTGGTGAATTTTCACCATCCAATTTTTTTGCATTTCTAGCATGTTTATGATTCCGAGAACAGAACGTTTTCATGCTGGTAGTGAAGGTAGACAACATAATTGAATTTGGAATTTTTTCGCGTTAAGACAAAGAGGGGGGGGCAAAACAAAAAATGAAGAGTACAGCAAACGTTTTTTGAAAAATCGTTTACCATTGTTTGCAGTGATAAAAAGTCAAGACGCAAAAACTTAAACCTGTATTGTTTACTATTTTTAAAAAATAATTGGCGCTGAAAGTCAAAAGAATTGTTGACACAAAAACGTCTGCGAAAAACCCACTTTTTGGCGTAATCAGCCAACACGCTTGGGAAAAAATCTGAAATTACTAAAATGTGCACCTAGTAGAGAGCTTTCCAACGGCGTATCGCACGTGACTTTTGCTTCATAAATGTGGCGTCTAGAGAAAAAACAAAGTTTGGTGAACAAAGACCAAAAAACGTTTTTTGTGAATTTGTCCTGCCTCAGGCACTAGAGATACGGAAAAACGATACATAAAAAAGACAGCTCTGGTCAAGACCTATTTGTAGAAAAATAGTTAGTGGCGCTGCGGGCGGTAATTTGGACGTGGCAAGGGGTAAAAGAATGGGAAATAGAACGGTTGAATACTTTTGATTTTGGTATTTTGAGGTTTTAAGAAAAAAATAAAAAAATCGATTTTTCAAAAAATTTCCACAAGGGTGACCAACGGCTATGATAGGGTGGGCAAACATTTTTTCGGGAAAGGCACCAAATTGCTCACACGAGGATAGTATGTAAGTCTGCTATCTTGGATTTTTTAAAAAACAAAGGTCTAACGCGGTAGGTAGGTAAGAATTTTAAAAACAGCTTGGCTGGTGGAGGGTTAATTTGCACATAATGAATTACTTTTATGGGAACAAGGAAAAATCTACAATAATTACAATTTTCCAAAGCTAGACGTTTTAATTGCAATTTTTCAAAATATACAGATTGAGACAGCTCGTTACAAATGCAACTTTGCAAGAAGTACAGAACGTTACATATTACTTTTCCGAGAATGCATCGCTTTCAATACATCTTTCGAAACTCCATTACTCCAATGTTCAAGTACTGTGTGCGGTAAAATCACTCAAGCGGGCAAACCGCAAGCGCCAGACAGTCAGAAATCTGAAAAAATAAAATACTTTCAAAGCATCCACTACTCCATTTTTATTTTAAACTATTGTTTTGCATAGTGGAATTTTACATTTAAAAACGTTAGTCAGAAATCTGTTTGGGCATGAAAGCAGTGGCGTAAATCCCGGGGGTGCAGGCATACCTTCGCACCCGGGCCTCCAAAAAATGTTGGAACTTACACTATATACAAATGTGCGTTCTGTTTCACAGAAATTTAAATGGCAAAATTATAGGCATAATACAGCAACCATTCTCAGCTGTACTGAAATCAATAATGTAGGAAAATGATTCTTTCACAATTGTCTCAATGTTTAAAGCATTTATTTCGAGGAAATTTTGACAATGGTAGACAAAAAAAACACAGCCCCTTTAATTTGAACATTGTCTATTATAGAATGAGCAGAATTTTAGGAACATAACGACGGATAAATTCCCGGCTTTGAGGTGTAATTATTTCAGAGGAAAAGGTGCAAAAATTCTAGACATTTCGGGCAATTATTTTGTAGGAATTTTGGGAATTCGGGGAAAACTGTGTCTGTAAATTTCGAGCCTTTAATATGGAAAATTTTTGAAAATGTCTCGCAATAAAAGGTATTTCTGTGTTTTAGTCGTTTATATTATGGTTTTAATAGTTTTAATAATTTGTACAAAAATAACCGTTTTAGCTTTCGAAGCAATAATCGTTTTGAGAGAATGTTGAAATGTAAAAAGCAATAAAAGTTTTGGTGATTTGACAATTATTTTAAGGAGTTTTTGAGAATCTTAGAAGAAAGTAAAAACAATTCGGGAATTATTTACTCAAAGCTTCTAAGCATTTTGGGGGGAAAACAAAATTGGTGGCAATTCGTGTTTTAGTTTCGAGGAAATTTTAAAAATGTTAATTATAAAATGTAAATAAAAAAAAATTCGGAGACAATTTGGACAGTTTTGGTTTTAGGGAAACAAAGTATGCATTTCCTGCGATTTCACAACGGAGCAGTTATAGGTTTAGGCGACCGAAAATCTAAACAGGTTTTTAAATTACGAATTATGGCTCTGCCCCTCTGCAGCATAATTAATGACCAGAATGAACAGAAAAGCCCTGTACTACATATAAGAGCAGTAGCGGATAGACCCACCGGGCACCCGGGAAATTGCCCGGTGGGCCACCAACTTTTTAACATTACGTTAATGGCAAAATTAGGACCCCTGCGCCTATTCCTTTTTTCCCGGGCCCTAAACTCGGTTGCTGTCCGCCCCTGTATAAGAGGGAAGAATATCCATTCTTGCGATGTTCATACGATGGAAATACATGCAAAATCCGCCAATACGGAGCTCGTTTTTGGCGTTTTTTCGATAATTTCGATTCTTGGGGTTTTTACACTAAATTGAACCTAAAAAGTTCTACAAAAAAGATCCTGGCAGATTGTTTGCTGAAAAGGACTCACATAAAACTATGCCCACCAAAGACTTTCCATTTAATGAGCATTGCAATTGTGTCATCTTTTGAGCCTCATACATAGCTGCAGCAACTAAGGTCTGATAACAAAACCGTATTTATTTTTGGGGTCTCCAGGCGATTTATGTTCGTAACTCAAAACCCTATTTAGGATTTTCAAAATTAAAAAAAGTTTTGGTGGTCCATCTTAATTACTCGCTATTGGGGTTCTGAGCTACGCCCAGTTTAATAAAACCAATTGATAAATACCTGATTTGCAATGCATTATCCTTTAGCCTTGATTATTACTCTAAAATGGATGAGTTAAAATCACACGTAGAAATCACGCCTTAATAGAAGAACTACCCTACTCAACCTATTTCACTTGTCATTTTGACAAATTAAATAGATTGAGCGTATCTGAGTGTCCCTATATGCCACCCACTGTTTATATCTTATAATACGACCAATATTATCCCACGCCTTTGACCTAATGGGGTTTACAAAATAAAACCAAACCGAATGAGCCAAAGTGCATATTTTGGTCGCCTTTTACTATATAAACAGCTAGTGGCCACACGTAAAAGACCCTGTTACACTTAGACGCTCTCACCCTACTGATTGCGAAAATAAATATTCAACGCGATAAAGTAACAAAAAAAGGGGCCTCAAAATCGGTCTCGCACCTGGGCCTCGAGAGATGGTGTTACGCTAGTGCATGAAAGTACACTCTCCGAAGTCAACCCATCTCTTACTTTTCTTAAGATGAGTAAGAGATTTACAATCCAGGATTATCTTTTTGGTTTATAAGGTGAGTAAGAGATGAATAGGAGTAGGAGATGAGTTAAAATGAGTAAAGATGAGTAAGAGATGAATAGGAGTAGGAGATGAGTTAAAATGAGTAAAGATGAGTAAGATATATAAGGTAAGAGATGTGTTAAAAATCATCTCGAGATGAGTTGCCAAAAATTTTCTAACTCATCTTGAAATGATTTTTAAGTCATCTCTTACCTATCTCTTACTCATCTTTACTCATTTTAACTCGTCTCCTACTCATCTGTTACTCATCTTATCACCGTAAAAGATAATCCTGGATTTAAGGCGCATCTTCACTTCCCTTTAACAACAAAGTGAAGGTAAAGTTTCTACTTTGTGGCCATAGCAACGATAAGTAAAACTCTATTGCTATGGTCACAAAATAGAAACTTTAACTTTCCTCGGCTGTTAGAGTGAAGTGTAGATGAGCCTGCCTGCATTGTAAATCTCTTAATCATCTTAAGATAAGTATTAAGAGATGGGTTGACTTCGGAGAGTGTACGTATAACATGGTTTGCATTTAGGAAAAAAAGCGTGTATCATGGTTTACGTTTGAGGAATAATGCATATATAAAGCATTTGCCTTTTCATCGATGACATTAGGACGAAAACATTTGGTCGAAAATGTTTAATCGAACGTGACTTACTACCGCAGACATTGCATTGGGCTGTCAGACTTCTTTCTTCAGACATTAGGCAGGCCAACTTACTACCAGTGAGATTTCTATATTTACATACATTTATAAAAGCACGAAACACATTTGAAGAGCTTCTTGGGAAAAGGGAACTAGCAACGTCTATTTTTGGGAAGAATGAGATTATTAGTGAAATCGAATGCTGAAAGGTAGAGGTAGCTTCAGGGAAAATATTAACGGTTAAAACTCGTTACAACTATTTTTAAAATTCCCCACAAAGACAATTTTCGTTAAAAAGAATTAAACCTATCGACTGTTTTTGGGTTCTCCTGTGAAACTGGTCATGTTGAACTTGGTTTTCTTTTGCTAAGAAGCTCTTCATTTATAGGAATACTTGAATGTTAGCCATTTTGTAAAAAGAAGGATCGTTAGAATTTCTCAGAAAATGTTAATCTCGTAGCTTATATGCAGTGTATTGGCGCTTGGGGCTCCTTGTGCTCGTGATTTGTTTGCCAAAATGGTTTGAATTGACTCCTTTTCTTAAAGTACTTTTAAACAGTAATTATTAGTAATTTCCGTTGCAAGATCTTTTACTATCTGACGTGACAAGTCTGCCTGCCTAATGTCTGAGAAGGTAGTAAGTCTGACTTCCCAAAGTCTGATGGGCGTGGAGTTACCCGACACCCGGCACTTAAACATGGAGTTATCCCCCAAAACCATCCGGCAGTAAAAAACAAAAATATTTTCTGGAATTTTTGTTTTCCATCCGATTTTAAAACAGAGCGCAGATTCTGAAATAGGATGAAAAACTGAGGATACAAAAACTCATAAACCTGCAAAAAATTGAAATTTTGAAAAATTTCAAAAACGGTCGGACTTTCAAAAATATTTTTTGGTGGTTTTGGGGGATAACTCCATATAAGTGTCGGGTGTCGGGTATCTCCACGCCCATCAAAGTCTGCTGGTAGCAAGTCCGCCTGCCCAATGTCTGCCGGGTGCATGTCTGGCGGCTAAATGTCTGCGGAAGAAAATCGTCGCCGGAATGTCTTTCTAGTGCAGTGTCGTAGAACCTGGTAATGGTGATTGCACCGTTTGTTAAATTTAAATGTTGTAATCCTGTCTTTGTGCAACCAGGGCCTGATGGATTCCAACGATGTACTAGAAGATGATTTACAGTCTGATTTAAATACGGAGGATGAACAGACAAATGAAGGCGAAGAAGCAGAAGGGGCACAAGATGCAGACATAGGAGAAGAGGCACAAGAGGCAAAAGGTACAGAGACAGAAGTGGCCGAAGAAGCAGAAGAGGCGGAAATGGAAGAAAGGGCGGAAGGATCGGAGGAGGAGGCGGAAGAAGCAGAAAATGCAAAAGTACCAGCAGAAGCAGAAGATGCAAAAGGACCAGAAGAAGCAGAAGAGGCAGAAGGCTCAGGAGCAATGGAAGAGGAGGCAGAAGATGTAGTGGAGGGAGAAAGTAAAGACCCACAAGTAGAGTTAGCAGAAGTTTCCAAGGAAGGCACTGAGGTTGGCGTATTTCAAAATGAAGATAATGAAATTATGGATGATAAGTATAATTCGGGACTGTACAAGCCAATAGAGTTTGCGGGTGAAGAGCCCGGTGAAATAGACTTCACATTAGGAATGAATCTCTCTACGGATTACCCTGGCAATTTCGATTACTTGACTACTCTCAATAATGAAGAGATAGGAGAGATAGGAGGAGAAGGATACATTTCCAGGTACACTGGTGAGGAAGCAGGAGAAGAAGAACCCATGTTGGACTACAATGCCTCATTTTCTGACATGGACGCCCTCATCAAAATCCTCGAGGGTGACAAATGCGATGACCCCAGCGCAGATAACTCAAATAAAGCTACAATGGGATCAACTCTAAAAGAAACAAGTGAAGAGCAAACAATGTCGACCGGGAGGGGTAATAATGATGCTGAGAAACAGTCAGATGATAAACTCGTTGTACTCGGACCAAACCATCCGAAAATGCAGCGCTTCCAGAAAGCACTCAAAGAGCATTTGGAACGCCAGATTTATCTAACAGAATGCGAAACACGAGAGATGGTGATCACCTTGAATTATTTAATAAGTGCCAATGCATAATCAGTTGAATTCCTTCATCTATCCTTTAATTGAGTTCGTTCTCAGGAGTAGCACATGAAAGAAATGCACATATAAATACGTAACTTGCGTGCATACTTATACAACCATGAATTTTTAACAGGAAAATGACGTTAGAAAAAGAAAAAAAGAACGAGAGGAGTTGGGGAATCAATTGTACAATCTACAGTATGAGCTGCAAAGACAGACAGACACACTTGAAAAATTTGACAAAGATCTAGAGAAGCTGATTGACAAAAGGATTTGTACTGAAAAACAAACCGAGGAAATTCGCAAAGAATGCGTAGTGGCAAAGCAAAAGTTGGACGAAGAAATAGACAATGGTAAGAACAAAACGTTCATTAACTTCTACATGTGCCTAAAAACTTTTATTAATAATAGCCACCTTTATACGTATGCTTAAAATTGACAAATTACGCCAGACTTACTATTATTCGATTTGTTTGAGCGCAATGAATAAATAAATAAAAAGATGTGTTTTTCTACAGAAAAACGAGTGATGAAGTCCATAAAGGAAATTGACATGATGGAATGGTGCGTCCGGAAAGCGGCTGAGGAATTCGACGGCGAGTTGAAAATAAGACAACTCATTGACGAAAAATTTGAAAAGTTGCGTTACAAGACTGAGATTGAGAAACGAGATCAGGACTTTTACTTGGACAAGGTGTTGATGCATGTGCAACGAATGGAACAAGCCAACGAAGGGATTCAGCGTCAGATTCTAGCTCACACGGAAGAACAACGAGATCTGAACACGTTCATAATGGAAGCAGAGTACGATTGTATTAATAACAACATGTTTCACATGATTATCTTTTAAAGATCAAATTCCCATTTCATGAATACATTATGAATAAGGCAACCAAAAAAATGCGATTATAAAGTCTTTATGCAATATAATGCGATGTAAGGTTGCAAAAATGCAATTTAATGCAATCGGTTTTTTAAACAATTCGTGAGTTTTTAAGTAGATTTCTGCTCAGTGCACTAAATAGGGTTTATTCGAATTCACAAAGGTACCCTCACAGTAGTACTAATCGTAGTAATCATCCAAATCAATAACAACATCATTTTCATTATCGTTTTTATTATCGAACTGCTCAACAACTTCTGGGCTGTTGTAAAACTACACAATCAATAGCAATAGTTTGTAGTAAAGGAAAACTGGAACTGCTACGATAAAAATATGTTGACCAGCTGAGCAATGCTTTTGACACCGCACACATTGACACATTGCGACTGGGCACAATCCACATCTCTGGTTGCAATAGAACGGTTGTTGGTTGCAATTTTAATCAGCGTTGCCGTCGTAATTGAAAGTGAAAACGTATTAATTACGATGCGGCTGTTGTTAGCAAATATTTTTGCACTTTCAATTGGCTTAATCAAGGCCAGCTTTCATACTTTTAGGGTCTGAAAGCGCATTTTTTCGGTTGCCTTACTGATTATGCAATTTAATGCGCCATTTGGCTGAAAAATGCACGAACTATGCATTTTGACAAGTCAAAATGCAAGTTAATGCCATTAATGCAATTTCAAAAAAAAATTGAAATTTTGCATTAGTTAGGTGCTTAAACTTTTAAAAATCTGGCAACCGATATGATATGCTATCGTGTCATAATTTAGGCGACCAGAAAAATGCTTTTTCAGGCTTTTCAAAATGCTAAAACTGCTTTTATGTTGTCCGAAAATGCTAACATTATGCTAAAACTATGCTTTTTTGAGCTCAAAATGCTTTTTATGCTTTTTGAAAATGCATTTTTGATGTACGTAATGCGTTTTTTGGGTCAATAAAGGCTACAAATATTGTTCCATCCCTCCAATTGCTAATATAACGTCATTTTTTGTTTCAAAGTCCTTTGAAAAATATTTTAAAATTTGGGCTTCTAAAAGCTATATTTT
>JAAXYX010001333.1:0-24041 GCA_036851915.1 Ptenothrix huangshanensis | reverse complement strand
ATATATCGTGTACAAACAACGAAACAAAAGCAAAGCCATGCAATGCAATCCAATGCCTTGCAATGCAATAAATAATAAGCATTTGAAAGAAAAAGAAACTGATCCTACCTCAATCTATGGATATGGATGGATCCGAGATAGTAGTTTAATAACACGAGAGTGCCAGTTGCTAGCGAGTAGGTAGGTATGTGCACATATAGTAGGTATATCAATATATTAGGTAGTATACTACAATTATATTTACCAAAGTGTTGTTTTTAGCGAATACTTAAAAGCAGGTATTTTTTGCAGCCTCATTTTTCTTACAATCTGCTCAGATACCGTCAACATGACAGGACGATACAGTACAAACATCAACATCAACATCGGCATGAGCATTAGCAAGGATTTTGGTCGTGGAAGAGCTAAGCATGTTTACATTTTTCAATCTCACGACCCACCCAATCCTTCAACTTCCAAACTTGTAACTCTCTTTCACAGTAATAGTAACAGCACCAGCATCATTACTGGTGCAACGGATTGATACGGGAACGTAAGGAAAAGTGGATCTAGTCAAGTCTCAACTGATATTAGTACTCAAGTACATACAAACACCATCAAGTATGTATTTTCATTTTCCCTCAATTCTTCACACTTTGCGGAAAATCTACATACATATATATACAAAGGTAATCGTATTCATGTAGTATGTAGATTAGGATTAGGACTTTGACTTGAGTTGAGTTGAGATTAGAATTTGACAGAACTTGCAACTTTGCTTAAATAAATTAAGTCTGCATCACTGCACTAATGTATCGCAAAGCACTCTCGCAAAAACACTAAATCCAAACAACCATTTGTAGGCTAATAGAAAGACTTAAAAAGTCAAGTGTGAAAAATCTGGTGAGATGAAAAAAATTGAATTAGAATTGAATCCATCGTTCAAAGAACTATCACTGTATGTAATTACAAGAGTAATCCGCACTCAGCACAATCCCTTCCAAGCCAAGCCAAGCCAAGCCAAGCCAGGGCAGATCAGATCAGACCAGACCAGACCAGGTTTCACAGGTACCTGGTCAGATACTGACATTTGCTTTTAACATGGAACACCACACTCAAGACGAGTAAAGACAGACGGACAAGTTTAAAAACACCAGACTTCCTAGTCTCACTCACGATCATCGAGTAATTATACTGTACTCTTCCAACTCTTTAATACTAGTGAATTAAAAATGTATAATTTTACATTTATTTCTATTACTTGAAAAGGAAAAAAATCAAATGTAAACCTGGGTTGTGTTTTAAACTCTAGGGAGGTAGGTAGGTTGTAATTGTAGTAATATATTTGCTGTAGTTCTGGTATTGCTAATGCTATGTATGTATTGCTACATATTGTATGCATCTTGGTTGCTATTGGTATCGGTGTGGGTTACGTTGTTGTTTTCTGTGAAATGACTTGACTTTCACAATCACTTCGTTCATCACACACACTGATTCACAAGTTGAGAACAGTATAGAAGATTTTGAGTGAACAGTAAGGAACCGACGGACCGACAGGCAGACAGACACACATAGATAATTACATAGGAAGGTAATACATACATATATGTGTGTAGGTATTACTCTCGTTATTGCACGAACCCATCCAAGACGAGATGACATACTACACTAAGCAAGTATTAACTATTAGCATTAGGGGAATGAATTCACAGGCGGAATATTTCCACCATATAAATTTTAGCAAACGGAAAAAAATCTTTAAATGATTGTGAGAACAAATTACACCAAAAATGTAATTAATTTCAAGTTAATCTTTGTAGTTGAAAACCGTGACGACAATAATTTTCTTAACCATGAAGAAAAGCATTTGATTTGAGTTTATCGTTTATGCTCTGGGTCTACTGTCTAATGCCTATCATACTATCGTCTGGCTGGCCTGGCAAGTCCAAGTCGAAGGTGTGTTGGGCTTTGGCTATGGCTTTGGCTCTGGCTTTGGCTCTCGCTTTAGTTTTTGGCTTTGGGTGCATGCGAGTGTGTATAATGAACAGAGAATGTTCTCCAGTCTCTATATAATTACTGAACCTTCACAGATACAAATTGAGGACTAAAAAGCATATACGTTGGGAGTAATATACTGCAATCGGTAATTCAACACAGTTGAACTTTATATGCACCTGTGCCTTTATCTTTATCTTCTCCACACTATAATCGCAATCATGCCATTTATGTATATGTACACCTCAGAAGTAACAAGTAGTAACTCAAACACTGTATCCATTTTTGCAGCAAATCAAAGCCGGAATCAAGTTGAAAGGAAGACGGGAGGGTGTACACCCCGATCATTAATATCAGACAAACGTCACTTTACCAAATAATTTCTACCAATGCGATGCAAAGTGATGCAATGAAATACTTTACTCACACATACATACATACATGTGGTGTGTTATTCAGGCTGAATTTGTAGTCGCATTAAAAGCCCAAGCAGCGCAAATTGTTATCTCCAATCCAATCTGAAACCAAAGCTGAAATTCTTACAATTACTCCCACATGATTTTCGTTTCCATGCTACTATCCATCATTGCGCTGTATTCTTTAGCTGTAAAAACTGGACTTTGTGCACGATAATTTATCTCTGTAAGCGCCCATCAAAATTAAAATTCAAAATTGTAATACAATATTCCAGGGCCGGAAAATTATTGCAAAATATTCAACAACAACTGTTCTTGACTTCACTGCATGTCTAAGCTTGGTTTGGTTTGGCTTGGCTTGGTCTGGCTTGGCTTGTCCTGTCATGTCTTGTTCTATTCTGTCCTGTCCTGGCCTGGCCTGTCCCGTCCTGTCTTGTCTTGTCTTGATTTGGTTACTTCTGGCTTGGCTTGGCTTGGCTTGACTTGACATGACTTGACATGATGGTCGCAACTTGTAACATAATCCTCATCATGACGTATTAAAGGAGGATTAAAACCCCCGTCTTTACTAATGGCAATGGCAAAACAATCCAATGTCCTCACGAGCAATAGCAATCTGTCTCGATGCAATTACATATAGCATTGAATAGACACAGCTCAAATGTGGTATGCTAAAGCACTTATTATCTACGTGAGCATTAAAACATTTAATTTTAATGCTCGATAATTTGTACAATAAAAGCAAGTCAAGGGTGCGGATGTACATATGTACCTATAGATGTGATCGTACGAGAGAACAAAACAAAACACCCAACTTAAGTCAGAGGTTTAGAGCGAGCGAATCAATGGAATGCAATAGAATGCAATGCATTTCAGTTTGCAGTACAGTACAGTGCCACTTCACTTCCATCAACAGGATTTAATTTCACTCCCGTGCCACATAGTTTGTGGAATTAAATACTTTTCTAGATAATCTATAAAGGATAAGCTTTGTGATTTCATGTGACTTTGTGTCTTACGAGAACGACTATGATATGACAATGGCCATTAGTTCGATGATGGAGCCTAAATCGAAACGACAATAATGATAGTGTGATGAGCTGCAGGTGGTTTGGTTTGGTTTGCTTAGACTTGAGTTGAAAAAACGGCAAGGAACAAGAAGAACGGACATGAAGGGACGGACGAACGGACGTGGCCAGGCTGACACGGTATCGTCATCGTAATTACAGAATACCAATAGCAATCAGAAAGGATGCATGCACGTGTCAAAATCTATTAACTGAACATGACAGCTCAACGCACAACACAACACAACGGTTTTAATTTGCCAAATTTTACCTACATTTCCTATTCTTCTTCTGGTAGCGTAGCGGAGACTGCTGTGAGCAGACTAGGGATAGAGATAATGAGCGGCCGTTGTTGCATGAATGCAGAATATTTTTGCATTTCAGTTTAGCTCACCGTTCAATTTTTATAGATAGACAATTACTTGTAATATGCCAACACAATTTGTATACTATTATCTCCTGGCATTATGCTCACGTGTATACGAGTGTTTGTGCGATTGCTGTAAGATATAGGAGGTGTAATAGTAATGTGTGATTAGATTTTGGTTCAGATTGCAGAGTTAGATACATCTTTAGATATGCACGCAACTTGGAAATTAATCATGTAGGTATTTGATTTTCTCTGGATCTCACTCACTCATACCAGGCAAACCTTCATCCTTGTAAAGTGTGAGGACTAATATGAGTGCGAATGCGAATGCGAGTGTGACTACTGTGACACGATGCCCATGGGTAGAAATGACAATAGAAGTTGGATGAAAATCAACACGACCACCAATTACCCCATAATTACTTTAAATGTCGTCTTTTCATTAAAACTCTCCGTCTCTCCCCGTATCCTCATAATCAAAATCACTCAGTAGTCACTCCACAGTTCCTTCATATGAGTACTGCTCCTTTTCGCCTCGTTTCACATTTCCAACTTATTAAACTTCCCTCCAACTCCAACTAACCACTTACCTATGTATGTATGTAGGTACAAAGAACACACGCCAAATACCTCCATAATACTAACACAGTTGAAGCGCGCCTACATAAGATAAGATGCTATTTACTATCATTTTTTATCCTGCCTTGTCCTGTACTGTACTGTCCTGTCCTGTCCTCTTCTCTACTCTTCTGTCATATCTGCTTTACTACGAGTACAGTTTTCTTCTTCAGTCGTCTCCATGTGTGTAGTTTAGGTAGTCGTAGTTGTAGTTGTAGTGTATTTGTACCAAGATTTGCATATGTATGTGTATTTGAATACAACCTACCTGTGTGCTTATTAAATGTATGCTAGTATTTGCATTGATCCCGTTCCCTTCCCGTGTGGCTCCTGTCCTCATGTCATCTCCATCACAATGTCTATTTAACATTCCGCCTCCACGAGCATAATGAGATGTTGACATATATTTTGATAAGGTGACAATTTCAAGAGGGCCATCAAATCAACTCCACAACTATCACTCTCCAAATCCCAACCTCACAACACAACACAACACAACAGGCTTCCAAATGATAGTATGACTTTCAATAGGATTACGATTACAACTGCGATTAGGATTACGAGTGCGAGGTAAGTATCCATGCAATTTATAATGAGACGCGGAGCCAAGAATACAATACAATGCATTGGGGAAAGGGAGGTTGAGTTTGCAAGTAGAGGAAACTTGAGTCATTTAATTCCATCTCCTTCCCATTCTTGCGATTAGTTTAAAAATTTAAACAGCATGAGTCTAATTAATCATGGTTGACCATTCATCTCCTTCCATTTTTAATCAGATGCACCTACCTACTTGCAAAATACCACTACCGACTTGGACTTGTATGCATGTATGTAGGTACTTCTATCAACAATCTGCATATGTATGTACACATGACTTGGGTCCTCGTCGTTGTTCGTTCAGTCCCATGGGTTATTTCCAAACGATATTCTATTCCACCGACCCACCCTCACCGAAGGAGACGAGAGAAGAGAAGAGAAGAGATTATGACCGAGTGTAGTTGTAGTTGGTATTTGGCAGTTGCTATTTTATACTCTTCGAGACTCTGCAAACAATAAGAATGTAATCCACAACTTACCTACCTCCGTGGAATTCGATAGGAGATATTTTCATTTCATTTATGCAAACCACACGGAGATCTCATTCTCATTGGGAAGTAACCAGACACATTTATTATGGCAGTGCTATCATAAATTCCAAGTCTCGAAGGGTATCATAGCTATCAACGTCAGCATTGACAAGAACATCAATCAGCTTCAAGAAAGCTCCACTGACTCTAAGTAAGTGAGTAAGTGTAGTACCCAGTAAATTCTAGGCATACATAATACATACATACGCACCTACCTACATATGTATACAGATGTATACTATACTAATAGTGAGTGGAAGTAAAACTGTGAACTGATATGTAATTGAGTGCAGTGTAGTGGAGTGGACCCTTACAGACGATCCGCCCTTACTGTCAGCCATTTGACAATTAACCTGATGACGATGAGCCAGATGACGACACACACGTGCATACATACTCAAGATTTATCATTGGGAAATTGAAAATGATCAAGTTGAGAAACATGGAGCGAGATTGATCTGATTATCTAAATAGATTCCATCCTTGCATTATTATACTTAATATTAGCGGCAATGAAATCCAATCTTTTGAACACATACCAATACCAATCCCAATCCCAATACCAATACCATTCTACCATAGCATGTGGTTATATAAAGATAAGGGATAAAGATGCATAGGTGGTAGAAGTAACGTAACCACATCGCATCATATCTCATCTTACAAATCGACAAGACATTTGTTTTCCCAAACTCTTTGGCGCTGTTTAGTAAGTACATGTATTATATGACTGCTAGTGACACAGGAAAAAAATCAAAATTATCTGCACAGCATCAACAGAAAAAGCCAAAGCAACAGCAACAGCATGCAGCTACTACTTTAGTTTCACTCCTCTGCTCCTCTTCCCTTCTCATCCCTATACGTAGTAGTGCAAGTGTGTGAAGACGAAGACTAAAGAGACAGAAAAAAAATCGAGGAGGAAGAAAAAAAGAAATAGCAAAGGCAAAACGAAAACGAAAACGAAGATGAGGCAAAAGTATTCCGTGGTTTTTGCCAACATTTTTTTTTCTTTGCTTCGGTAATCTAAAGATCTCACAATTAGAATCCGCTTTGTGGTAAATCTGCATGCATACCAATATTAGCATTCACCATAGTTTATAGTTTATATATTATGTATGTAGTTTGGGTTTGGGTGCGTGTATTCAACCAAATAGTAGGTAAACACTAAACAGATGCATACCTTATAGGACTCTAAATTGAACGTGTAACGTAACGTAATGGAAGATGGTGCATAATCATAACCATAACCATGCATCTCTGTGGACAGCAACAGCAACAGCATCAACAGAATTTACGTACCTACATACATACATCTGCATTCTTTGCTAAGTACACTGATTTATGTACCTATGCTTACGCTCTAAGATTACGATTGGACACGTCTGATTCTGGCTGTGACTGTATGATACGAGACGATACGATACGATTAGACATAGGATTCCATTGGAGAATCCTATTTACTTTTTAACCATTTACTCCCTGCATGCAAAGAATGTGCATAGGGTCCTGGAAGAATATCTTAAGCGCCTACCTACATCTGTCATGCCTTTTTTGGAATAAAAGCTTTCTATCGCAATACTACTTGCCATTGCAACAGGACCTACAAAGGCAATAGCAAGAGAGTAACAGTCCAAAAACATACCTACATCTACCTAATACCATTTCACTAAAGACTCTTTCACAACTCTATTTCGAATCAAAACAAAACAAAACAAAAAAGTGAGAATTTCCGAAACGATTTTAGATGGAACAAGTTCCCACTCGACTCATCTCACCGTCACCGTCACCGTCACCATCACCCAAACATCATTCGAACAAAAGTGAATTTTTTGGTTTTACAGCAAACTATTTACGTTGCGTTGCGTTGCTACTTCAGACGCATTGCTCACTTGTACTTTTATATTTATGTATGTAGGTATGCTCCTGCTGCTATGCTACCCTATGCTATTTCTGTAATTATGAATACTAACATCGTATCCCGCTATCGTATCTTCATCACTTCACTTTTATTCTGCATCTGCACACTTCACAGGTAAAATTCTATTTTCAACCATGAAACATGAGCATGAACATGGACGTGAAGATGATGATGACGAAGATGTAAATTGAAGACATGCATTTCCACGAACAAACAAAATACCTACTCAGATAATAAATGCATTTTTTTACAATACACACTGCCGAATGTGTTAAGAATGTTTTATGAGCATAATTTGATTTAAGAGTTTGGCGTAAACTGTCTGCAAGAATAACCAAAGGAAAACAATCAACTCAACTTTGTATCATCTCACCCGCCAATCACAACGCTTATTATACAATCGAGAAAAAAGAACAAAGCAATGGAAAACAAGACAAGACAAGACAGGACAGAACAGAACAGAACAGGACAAGACAAGTGACTATATCATAGATATATACACATAGAAGACAAAACAGACACAACTTGTTTGCACAAGTCAAGACAAGGCAAGACCAACCGAAAGCAAGACCAAGACCAAGACCAAGACCAAGACCAAAACCAACACCAAAACCAAGAAAGAGGTAAGTAGTATAGACACTTGGATACAAATCGTTGGCACGTACAAATTAGGTTGACTTTAAAATGCAATGTCAATTTTAATTACATTAACATAATTCTCATTAACCAAACGTCCTTTAAATACAAATACTTGAAAGACGGCTACGGCTACGGCTACGGCTACTACTACATTCTCTCCTGTTCCTTTTTTTTACCTACCATTTTGTATCAATCAGGATGAGGAATCGTTGGATTTGACTGTATTTGCACAAGACATGACAACAGGAACAAAGTACATATACCTGTACAAGTGGTGGAAAATAAATGCTGACCACAACTCGAAATGTTTGAGTGGATGCTTAAAGTTAAAGTTAAAGTTAATGTCGACTACTAATAGTGTATGGTTCAGATTTGCTTGGAATTTGAATTTGAATTTTGCAATTGCTGTAGCTTATACTAGAGAAATATTAATTAAAGTTTTTTTTTGCTCCCTCTCACGTTGATTGCTCATACGCATTATGTATTTGCCCATGAATACGATACTTTTGATTTAGGCTGGATACGATAGTTGTCAGTTGTGAATATCCTAATGCAAAGCGTATTGCGTCTAGGTATATATATTGACTCAATGCTAAAATTTGAAATTGTTTGCAGACCTAGGGCTAGGTAGGATCTATGTACACACATATACATAGGTAATAATAAACTGTAGTCTGAATACTGTCTAGATGTACTAATATTTGTATGTTTGTGCACATTGTACAGTTCCTACTTATCAAAGTATGAAAGCAACCTTGGTCAAGCCATAAATAATTCACATGGATAGGAACTCTTTTGCACATTCACATGCATCATCATCATCCTCCTCATCATCATCAGCAACAGCAACAGCAACAGCATCAATATCATACCGACATTGTATTGTATTGTATTGTATATTGTATTGCATTGTATACCATACCAGACTAGACCAGAAAACCAAGTTGCAATTTTCCTCTGCGTTCCTTTTCCACTTGAAAATTTGAACATACAACATGACAATAATTCCGAAGAGAAAGATTGACGGCGTATTTTTTCCATGTTAGCACAACAAAAGTAAAGTACTACATATCCGTATTTACTCAACTTGAGGATAATAGCTGTAGCCTCATGTCCATTATGTAGGTATAATAGTAGTCTCGATACTTACATAGGTACCTATATATAATTGCGTGCACCCAGGCCAAGTGTGCATAAATGTAGTCATGTAAAATACTGCACGAAACTCAAGTGAGAAAAATAGAAAAAAGTGATCTACCTTCTCGACTCGAGTGCTTATATTCTTTTCATGTAGTTACAGCTAATGTAGTTGTCAAAGAAATTACCTTTTACACTAATAATGAGCGTCACTATTAGTTTATGGATCAGCCTGTGTGTAAAGTAAAAAAGGCCACATCAAAAGCTTGTATTACTGCTGCTGCTGGGTCCTGGTCCTGGTACATTATCTGCCAAAACATAAATAAAATAAAATAAAATAAAACACACTAAATAAAGGTACCTCAAGCATCATTACATGTTATTATGAAAATGATACATACAAAAGAAAAAAAGGTAGGATTACTAATACATCGCTAAGGAACGCAACATGGTAATAGCAACAGAAACAGCAATAGCAACAGCTCAACAACACTAATGATCAAGTCAAGTACTCATGTATCCATCTATCTGTTCCCTGCTCAACAACAATTCCATAGAACTAAGCGGACGAGGCCAGTGAGAAACTCAAAACAAAACCCTAAGCCCACACGTACCATCCATCCGTCCATGCAGTACATGTACATAGCAACGTGAACGTGAACGTGAAGTCAGAGCCAAGTCAGGTAATTATATCATCTATTTCTACTGACTCACTAACTCGCAACTTGGATTTTAAGAGATCGAAACTCGTCAAATTTCATCTTGAAATTAACGATAATTGCAAAATATCTGGAGGGAGAAAGAATCGTTTTTGAGGTTTGGCTTGACTTCTTGGACTTGGAGTTGGAGTGCAGAGTGCAATGCATTCCAATTCAATACAAAATGCAAAGAATAGAAAACATACATCCCTATGTTAACAAAGTAAGGGATCTCATCATAAGAAAGTAGCCTAGCCTACATACTCTGCTATGGCTATATACCACCACCACTACCTACTCTTTGCTTTCGTTCATCAGCCATTGCCATCGCCATCAAATAAAATCGCCATGGAGTCAATGGAAAATGCCATGCTATGCTATGTATAATACCATACCCTGTATATATACCTTGGAATACCTGTAGAATATACAGTAATCTATGTGCATCATCTAGCACAATACACTACACCAAGCAAGCACACCTACTCCTATCTACTTAGGCAAGTTTAAGCTAGCGTGGTTGTGGTTAGAGTTGGAATATAAATTGAGTGGAAAAAATCAGCACATATAACTTTATGATGGAACTTAGTTGTAAAAGTGGATTGATTGAATTGTGTGATTTATCGCATTTTACATGGCAGTATTGCAATATTGCACAGAGCATAGCAATAAATAAAAACACCCCAGCTACACCTAAGAACTACCTAAGAACAAGAACAACAACTGCCTATATATGTATATATTTCCACATTATATTTAGCATTTAATTACACCAGCTTCATACACCTATGTAAAGGGAATATTGTAGTAGGAAGGAACCCTTTACAGAACCATCATCATCATCGTATACATATGTACAACCGAGGTAATCCCATTGAACGATTGCGTTGAAAAATCATCAACTTGGGTAATTACCCATCTACAATTTTGGACGGAGAATATGACTCATTTTATAAATTGGCTATCAATCCCATTTCTGTCTTATAGTTAGTCACATGCTCTATGATGTGATGTGGTGTGATGTGGTGTGATGTGGTGTGATGTGTTGTGTTGTGATTGTTTATGCGGGGGATGGGATGGATCGCATTTCTGTAATACTAATTACCTATGTGTGTCATTATGTAACAATTAGTGACATGGTTCAAAGGCCATGCCATAATTATGACACTGGTATTCTGTACACAATGGAAGCATAAAATGCAGGCCAAGTCAAGGTAAGAAAATTAATCGACAGTTACAATCCAACGCATACCACACACCTTACAATGCAATGTAATGCAATGCAATGCAACATCCCATCCTTGCGTTGCATTTATCTTGATCTTCTCTTTCTGTCTGTTCAGTGATGGGTAATTGTGCAAGTAAAACTGTGCGGGAAGTGCAGCACATTATACACATTTGCACTCCTCAACTGCAGTCATGGCAAATAGTAAATACAGAGTAAATGCTAAAGTAACATCTACATAATGCAGATGATGATGATGATGATGATAATAATAAGGGCGAGTTGGAAATGTAAAATTACTACAATTAAGGTTACACAGACGAATCCAAATCCAAATTCAAATCTCAATACTAGAAATCAAGGGAAGGGAAGAATTCAGATTTATTCGATCCACCAGAACCAGAACTCACCACCAATTTTTATTACACGGACGAGAACCAGAGCAAGAACAAGAAGGCGAACAGCCTACTTATACATATGTGTCTACACCTACACTCACTCTGACTTTGACTTGTATTTATTGTGTGTATACATAAGTCAGAACCTTTAGTCTTTACTAGCAAGGCGGGCTAGAGTATAATGCCATCGCCATATAATTTAAATGTTTTGGGCTCATACCAACTACAGGCAGAACTAGGAGCACTAACAGTTACAGCTAATGTCATGTTTATAGTCATGTGGCCAGTCTGGGGCTACAGTTTACAAAGGAGCGAATAAAAAATGACCAAAGGCGCCAACCTGAGCAACAAACGAAATGAAACCAAAGTAAAGTAAAACGACAAACAGAAAAGATAGAAAACAAAAGAGGCGAGGAGAAGGAAAAGAAAGCGAAATTATCAATGTCAATGGCAAATGGAAATTAAAGCGTCATTCACCCTTGCCAAATCTTTATTCATTATTCGCAGATATTTTCATGACGGCATCAACCTCAACCCAGGAAAGTATAGGAAACAACCAAAGAACAAGAAGCAAAAGACAAGGGAAGACATGAACGTCAACGTCAACGTCAAAGGATCATTCTCTATGTGGTGCAGTGATTGGAGTTTGTATGCCAGTAAAAAGGAGAAATAATGTCATGTGTCGAGCATTAAGAGCAACGAGACGAGATTTCCCCTACCCTTTCCACACATGGATTTCAACTTGGACATGGACATGGAGATGGATATGGATTTTCCAAAAATAAATCTCCTTTTATTCCTTTTTCATGTTTCGTGATGCGATTCCCCTGTTCTCGCAACGACTCAGGATATGGAGCCGATGACCGATAACCAATAATGTTTAGAGATTGACAGAAAATCAAAGCGAGGAGCATTGCATTGTCCTCTTGACATAGATGAAGGGCTCGATTGCAACTGTAGCAGTTTCATTCCTTTCCTCTTGCTTTTAGAAACTATAACAAACTATTATATTGGTGCTTGAGTGGAAAATATCATCATCAGAATCATCATCATCATCAACATCAACATCTACATCAATGTCGCCATCACATCTCATCCTCATCCTCATCCTCATCCTCATCGCCATCGCCATTATCATCATCAGTTGTCAGTGACAATTCATACGGATTTATGGCACAAAGGAGCTCTAGCCCACTCTGCGTCATCAGAGTCACAGCCAGAATCAAAGTCGAAATCAGCACATGTTAGAAGATGCAAGACAAAATCGTGGCTTCTTCCTTAATGATTCTGTTCGGTGGTCCCCCTCCCCTCAAGTTCAATCCAATCTAATCCAAATCCAAATCCAAATCCAACGCACTTGAAACACATAAAGCTATCCACGAACGTGTCATATGGCGATGGTGTTCATATTCGTTCAGAGAAATCTGGACGGACATTAACATGACAGAATGTATGGAAAACATGTTGTGAAACATTTAGCCAAAGTCAAAGCACTTTCATTCGACTTGGATTCCTTTACCAAATTCGGACAGGGACAGAAAACAGAAAACAGAAACGGAAAACTTTCTTCCTTGACTCGATGAAACATGTAGGAAATATAGAGTGATGGGATGCCATACCATACCATACCATACCATACCATGTCCCTGTCTGGTCTCAACATACTTTCCGACGTTTGCCTTCCCTATCATCACATCCAAAAGGTGATATTATTAAGAGGATGATTACGATGATGAACAGCTCAAGAAACGAGAGTAGAGTTGAGTTGAGTTGAGTTGAGTGGAGCTCCTATTAACTCTGTCACTCTCTTACTTTTCCTACATGAACAACACAAAACAAAACACAATCCACAGTTTCCATAGCACAGGGAGACAGATGGGAACGACTCTATTCTGTTGCTATAATTCTGTTGCTATTGCTAGATTGCTTGGATTCATTGGATGCCATGGGAACTTCCCACTAAACAAGGAATACCACATGCAATCCTCATCCTTAGCATTTATTCTCATCTCAATTCTCAATCCTCGATTCTCTCCTATATACACACAATACACGTACACATGCAGTATGCTATAAATGATACAATAAAATATGAAGAAAAAAATCCAAAGATTGTTAGCCATTGAAAAATGTGTGTGATGCACGGAGAGAGGGAGAACGAAGAGGAAGAGAAAGATAATCTAGTTCGGAGCCTGACGACTGACACGACATTGCAATTTTCGCAGAGAGACCCCATCCGATGCAAGTAGGAAGGGAATATTTATCATTGCTCATGGATCCCTTAATAGTTAATATGCCTTTCATTCCCATTCTCATTCTCGTTCTCGTTCTCGTTCTCCTTCTCGAAACAGCTCATTCATTTCATTCATATTCAATTTTCCGTTTCAAATATTTTGACTTTCAGTCAAACCAGTAAGGAGTAACGACAACGACAACGACAACGAGCCCAAGCCATATTTACATACGTGTTTACTACCTACGTACTTACACTCCACCTACAGCCATCTGTACTAATACAAGTAAGTACATAGAAAGAGAGAGAGGCCCTAACCATTCTCCACTAAAGTTCTACTGTTCTACACTTCTATTCAACTGACACAATCACAATGTGACAACGACAGTGGCATCCCAGTAAAAGCACACTCCACTCTAAACTCTAACTCATACTCATGGTCCACATCAAGTTCAATTCAACGGTAATTATGATTTCCTCTACATTTTCTTCCGCTTCCCTGCTCACGTGTTCGTATTGACAATCGACATCGATACTCTCCCTATGCTATGGCTCCTTCTTCGTCTCCTTCGTCTTTCTCTCCCACCTCGGGCTAAGAAACGTCGCGTCGTAAGACCCATTAATTAGGTAGGTATCATTATCATCATCATCATCATCATAATCGTACATAAGTACTTACCTACCTACTTCCATTCTACATATTTTGCCTCGATGCATAATTACACTGGGAAGTCTTTTGTATTGTACTCTACCGGACTGTAATCTCGAGTCATTTACAGGTGAATGATTACTTTTCTGTTTCAGCTTCAACGGATTCGTGTCAACTTCACCTCACTCACTCACTCATCGTCAGTCACTCCTTCACTCTCACTCGCAGGACTGGGAACCAAATCCTTCATTCAAATGTAGGTATTTCGATGCGGATATACATATGTACAGTATAGAATTAAAACCCCCGTGTCGCATTCCAACGTCACCGAAAATACACATTAAAAACGGAATTAAAAACGAGTATTATTAATTGTATTCAATTTCATTTCATTATCCCAAAGCATCTCTCGATTCTCTCCTTTCTCAGCGCATCGCATCGTCGTCGTCGTGTGCGACTAATCCAGAAACGATTTCTTGTTCTCCACGTGAGACAAAATTAGCCTGGTTATTATATCTACTTGATTCTATGTATGTGGCTATTTGCATTCGCATCAAAAAATTATCTACGCTCTTAAACTCTACCTCTGCCTGTCATCAAGGTTCTTTTCATTTAAATACCTACATAATATTTCCTTTCAGTTGACCCTTTCAATTGAGACTAGACTAGTGCTCCATGTCTAAATAGTTAAATGCATACCCAGCTTGTTTTCGATTTCGAAGAAACGATGAGCAATGAGATCAGAGTCGAGTCGGAGTCAGACTCAGAGGGAGTGAGAGAAATTCATTTTCATTCAGAATACTAACGGCAACCTTTGAGATTTAGATTTTGTTTAGGCTTGTGGCCATGGAATCGAGATCGAGATGGAAATGGAATGGAATGGAAATAGCAAGTGGCATGAGGAGTAAGACGCACTTAAGCCTAATATATATATTTGTATCTATTTGTATTTGTATTTGTATTTGGACGAGACGAAAAAGAAATGATCAATTAAAATGAAATGAGTTCAGGGAAGGAAACTGCATTATTCCTTGATGATAATGATGATGCTGATGCTGATGGGATGGGGATGAGGATGAGGATGAGGATGAGATGGACAGGATATACATGTGGACGTGGACATACGGAGAGATGTGAGCCAAATGTTGAATGGACTGTTATTGTTATGGTATTGTGATGCATTCTGCTCTATTGTATTGTATTGTATTGTATTGTATTGGATGATGATGATGATGATGATGATGCTGATGATGATGAGATGAGCGAGTGACACTTGCACATTATGTACTGGATTCCAATGTGTGGGCATCTTAGGATGAGTTTTTTCAACATGAATAATCCTCACAAGCCCAGCCCAACCCACATTAGAATGTCTGTTAATTTATGACCTCTTCGTCGACCCACTGAGCGACGACTAATAATTCTCAAGTGGGGCGTCACATCAGATTATCATTTTTATCACCATTCCTACGTACTCACCCGTATTTTTTTCCATGTACTAATATTCTCTTTCTATATTCCTTCTCGCCTTCTCACATAACAGTCACAAAAACAAAAACCAAAACGGCATTGCCAACCTGTCCTGATCTTTTGCACTCTCCTGCCCTCCACTGCACTCTGCTCTGCTCTGCACTCTTTCTTCCTTCATTGTTTCTTGTCAAATTACAAATTCAATTTCAAACGCAAAATACCTCACTGTGACTACATAATGGAGTCATTATATTACCTGCTCCACACTCTACATACAACTTTTTATCCTATTGGTATTACAGTGTATAAAAAAATCATACATGCAGACAGATCGCATGTCACAATTTGTCCATTTTTTTCACCAACTTTTTTATCCAAGTGTAATAACAATTTATGCAACAACATCTACCAGGCATCCAATACATACATAGGTACAATGGTAGTGTCATAAGTTCTGTAATATCGACACCTTATACATACTTCTAAATTCTGATTTTGTATCAATCGGAAGCCCAATATTTTGATTGAATTTTGCGATACAAATAAAAAAACTAAGACAATTCTGCCTCTGAAAAAAAATCACAATGGTCCTTTGTTCAAGATTTACTCCAGATTGACTTGACTAACGATGAGAGTCTGGAGATCCAGCGGTGAACAACTACGGTTCCCAATTACCTACATACCTAGATATGTAGTAATTGCAGGTGGTACATAGTAAAAGTATTAGCAAGACCAACGACAAAGGAAAAAACAACGACAACATCTGTTCTGTGCTTATAAAAAACATAATACTGGCCTTTCATTCCGTTGTTTTGTTCACAGATCAGAGAAATGATCTCAAGATTAAAGGTAACAATGTCAAGTGAATTGGATCGGATCTTATGATTTTTATATTTATATGCCCCATACCTGCATTCCCAAGATAAGTCAAGTCAAGTCAAGTCAAGTCAGGACAAAACAAGACGAGACCTTTGATTCTTGCCTTTGGCTCTACCCTGGCTCACATTCTAAATTCTGGCTTTGACTCTGACTCTACTCTAACCGTGCGTGGTGGCTTTGGATTTCCTAAAATTCAGTCGGTGGTATTTGTCTCCAATTATTCATACACAAGAACACAAGGCACTCGCCATTACTCAGAGTCACAGTTGTCGCCCAAGTCCAAGAAAAAACTAAAGCCCATTACAAAAATGCTGAAAAATTCCCCACCGTGCGTTGTGTTGTTTCTGAATTTGATTTTGGTCTTGGTTTTGGTTTTGGAGTGAGTTGCTGAGCTAATTACCTACCTGTGTCTCACTATGTCAAACCCAGTGAGTTGCTACCATAGTCCAACTCATGTCACGTACCTACTACATACATACGAGACCCATGCTCGCTCACTATTATGGATCGTGAGATTTTCAATGGATAAATATTTTGGACGAGATGAGATTGAACAAGACAGTCAGAGTCAGAGTCAGAGTCAGAAGCAGGCTATTATTTTAATTTTGTATAGATGGCCTTTCCTGTCGTCAGTCTCAATGCCATCAGTACGAGTATGTATGTATGTACCTACTTATATACTGTACTCTACATCGGCATCTGCAACCACAACTCAACTCCTACGATGACAATGTAATGTATATCAGAGTGCTAACTCGTAATCGTAATCGTCATCGTCATCGTAATCGCAACTAGACAGATTAAGACGCAAGTAATGGCAAACTTTTACATAATAGCATCTCACACAAACACCACCACCAATGAATGTCTCTATGAACACTGCACTGTACTCGTACTGTGACTGTGACTGTGACTATCTGTATGTATAAGGCTTTATGATTGTATGTATGTATGTATAAGAGTAGCGACAGCCTTATAATTTATCAGCAAGTCCAACCAAGTCAAGTCAACCTTTTAAATAAGAATAATTATCATTGCATACACCATACGCATTCTTATTGTATCTGAGATCTCTCGAGTCGTTTTTACTTTCAATCTAATTACATTACCGTCCGAGTCATGTCATGCCATGCCTTATTATTAGTAACTATTCGCAGTAGGTTCACTTCTCTATCAACTCCTAAATTCTACTTCCCCTCCACTCACTCGCTGCAATGTACTGTGTACTTGCACTCTACACATACTGTATTCTATTGTATGATTGTATGGCATCACATCACATCACATCGCCTCGCCTCGACTTCCTCGACCAAACTTCGACATGGACATCGACATGGCACATAAAATAAATAATACTGTCCATTGCATTGTCCCAAAAAAAATTATACGATACAATATAATTACTCAAGAATGTTTCTCTCAGTCCATGTATGACCACGTGAGAAAAGTGTCCACGACTCGGCCATAGGTATTTGTACGATTGCCAAGAGTACTACAATTACAGTTTATGTTCCTGGTGCTGTTATTGCAACACATGGCTGGAACTCATGTGTGTACTTTTTAGGCAGGAGTATAATATTATTGTACGTATTTCTACCATGTGTGAATATTCCGTATCTGCAATCAAAGTCATTGTCAGTCCAGCCAACCAAAGAACCAAAGGAAACTTGGAATGTAATATAATATGGGATTTTTTCTGCAGAAATCTTATAGGTATACTCCCTAGACTCCAGCAATGCAAAGCAAAGCAAAGCAATGCAAAGCAAAGCAAAGCAATGCAAAGCAATGCAATGCAATTTACTCCCATGACAAAAAATTCAGTCACCCAGGAGCAGCAGTGGAAGATATCACGTTGGAAACTTGGCAAGTGAAAGAATTCGAAGGTACGTAGATATAAATATCTGTGATTGTAATTGTGCTGGTGATGAATGTGTCTATGGAGGTATTTTATGAAAGTCTAAATAAGTGGCTAAATACCAAAACTCGGCATTATTAGGTAGATATGCGATCGTCATCGGTGAGGATATAATCTTATGATAATAATAACACAAAAGGTACGTACAAAGAAATTGTTACGCACACGTGATGTAAAATAAATCCTGAGCGATCAAATGTGATGCGATGTGATGCGATGTGATGTGATGTGTTGTGATGTGATGTGACCACTACCCATATCTTGAGCTCATGCCTTAATTCTAATTCTACTCTCCCATCTCACTCACCAACTCTCCTCGGCTACTCTACACATATCCGCCACTACCATACCACTTACTTAAGTTTTTCTCGTCATCCACAACTATACTCTCGACAGTACAATTGAAAAGAGCCAACTAAACTACACCGTCATAAATAAGATACCACCAAGGCACGTACAGGACTACTCACAAAACTCACATTCAGAACTCACCGATCCATTATCAAATTCAAGAACGTGCTATGTCCAATAATCTCCTGGTAGATACACCTTCCTATCCACATTCAAGCACATACTCACATTATGATTATACATTGTACATCCGGACATTATTGCATTGCAATGCCATCCCATGCCATGCCAAGTTAACGCCAAGATGCACAGAGAATAGAAACACACACCTCAAATTGCACTATATAACTAACCAGTGATATATTATGTTTCTCTATTAATGGCTCAGCTATGTATCTAGCCGTATAATAATAATATATGGAGGAAATGCCTACTTATTTATTACTACCTCCAACTGCATTCTTTCCTTCTCTCTCTCTCTCTCTCGTTCATACACTTGGACCTCATGCCCAGAAATACATAACTGGGAATCAGAGAGAACCAGCCTCATCTACTACTACTACTACGAGAATGTGAGTTGGAGTTGGAATTGAAATTGGAATTCACATAATGCATAATAATAACATGAGAACATCCACTCTTCACACACACACACACATGGACATGAGTTTATTCTCTGAATTTACCGTCCACGATGACAACCAGAAAAAAACCTAAATCCTGAATACTGAATATTTTATGTTTGTGTAATTATCGTACATGAAATATATTTCGAGGATTTGGACACAGTTACACATACAGATATTTCTTGGTCTCCTCTGGAATTTTTTGATTGTGGGGAAAATATTTGAAGTTTATATCATTGAGGGGAACATGGAGGGAAGGCAAATAATAATGGTTGAGAATCCAAAATACACTTCCAATATTATATTCTTTTCCTTATTGTAGGTACGCTGGTTCTGGTTAGTTCCATCCAACTTTTCTGACCGATGTACCTATGTAACAATTGAAAGTCGTGGACGAGAAGAAACCATCCGAAGTCTTTTACCTGAGACTCAAGTCAAGACGTTGAGAGGACGAGGAGGATGATGATGATGATGATGATGATGATGATGACGATGATGTAGTGAAACATTTAACAATACTCAATACGTGTGCACAGCCAAATCGAAATAGTGTAATGGAGTGCAATGCTACAGGTGTACCTCTGTATGCCTATGCCTATGTGAAATGGATACATGAAACTTGTTGGGGTCTACACACATCACACAAGTAATCTCAAGCAGACATAGACATTTGGATATAAAGGGAACAATGATGCTTTGAATTTCAAACCCACAATCCTTTCTCGTCCACAACTTCTAATCTCTCAACATAAACTCCTGTTTAATAATAAACTACAATAAACTACTTATATACGTATACCTACCTGTCATGAGATTAGGAGCATGGACGAGAAGGGGAATAGAGTCAGATCGATACGCCTGAAATTTTTCATTAAGCCAACAAAAAATGTGTGGACATATGTAATACCAATAAAATAAGTCTACCTGGTTATAAATACCAACGAAGGAAAGTATTTGCTCCTCCTCTTCAGTCACAAGTACAAGCTACTACTACGGTCTCCATCATACGTACGCACGCTACATTTAAATCTCTCTACTCTTAATTACCCACGACTCTCTACTATTTATAAACTGTCTAAACTCCCAATGTACATATGTATGCACAGCTATTAATACCTACCTACCTACATAAGATCAGCAAACACAAACACCTTCCAAAAATCATCCATAAAAACTTGTCATATCAGATTCACTTTCATTTTCCACGTCGATTTTCCGCTGACACGGTGCCTAATTGCATGAATGTATTAGTATTGGAAGTTTGAAAGGTGGAATAGAATAGAAGCACGTATTACAAATTCAATAAAGCATAACTCACTGAATATAAACACAGAGTTATTATAGAAACATATTAAAGTGATCAAGCTACCTTTATTTACGTCCTCGTAATTCAAACACCAACAACCAGCCAAACAAGAAGTAAGTAAGTAGGAAGTCAAGTCATAATACTGATAGGCCAAGCCAAAATATAGTAAAAACAAAGACTTCCTTTAAAACATTGAAAATTTAGTCACAAAATTCCTCGCAACTCATTAACGAAACGTTACATTGAACTCCGTTTTTACATATGTAGGTATTTGTTATTTTTCATAAACAATCCTTTATTTTTCCATGAGTATTAGTAAAGTCGCTTTTCAAAAACAAATTACTGTAGAAAATAGTATACCAATTTTTCCGTTTGATTAACACAAAGTTTATTTATTTGTTTCCCCAAAGCAGATCTTCGTCGATACCTTTCGAATGGTGTATTAGGTATGTCGCGTAGTTTTTTTCAAACTGTTTTGAATATAGCAAATTGCCTGTATGAATACCTACGTAGGTAGTAAGTAGGTAAGTACATAGTAATAAAACCCCCAAAAAACGAAATTCTTTGAGTGCATTTGAAAGTCTAGTCAGGTAATAATGAACTGTTGAGACGACAAGGCAAGGCCGGGAAAGAGGAAATACCGATGATGTAAGCCAGATTATTATTAAAATGCTACTCAACTCATACCCAACACAACACAAGACAACACAACACAACACAACACAACATAACATAAGCAACTCAACCATCAAGAAGGGAAACTATTGTGAGCTTCGGTATGCATGGAGATGGAGGTAAGTAAAGTATCTTCATCTCCATCCAGTCTTATCTAATACTAATACACACATATACTTACTACCAAGGTAAGGAGTAACATAAGTACACAACTACTACGAGCGTACCTAAGTAATCTAGCGATGCATATTATATGATATCAGTATCAGCGTCAGCTTACTTATACTCCCATCCATGCATTTTGTTATGTAATTGTAATTGGGTTCCCATAAAAACCTAGGAGGTAAGAATTACGTGTACAAAATACTTTTCCTACTAGGCATTTTATGCCATGCCATGCCATACCAGGCCAGGCCAGGCCGTGGCTGTATCGTAGAATAGACCGAGTCATGAGACTCTTTCCATGCATAAGATAACACGGTGCATACGGCAGTATGTCTAATAAAATGTAACAGGGTAAAGGTACTCTAGGCATTAGGAGGAAAATGAACTATGAGTAGTAAAGTAGCCGTATTAACTAGTAGTTTGGTGTTTATATCAATTATATTCCATCCTGCACATACCTACCTATCCTCATTTCTTGTCCGTCTTCGTCTTCCCAGACACTCAACACAGAGCAAAGACCGAGCTAAACTACACCAAGGCTACGCTATACATAGCATACTATATAATATTAAAGCATACTATGTATATATATATGTAGTTATATATGACTGGTGTGGTGTTGTGTGGTGCGGTCTGGTATGCCAAGGCATCACATGTAATAACATCACATAATCACATCCACATCCCATGGTAACAATTGCCGTCTATGTTTTTCAATGTTTACAAAGGAAGAGGGCAAGGAAAAGGAAACGACCGACTTTATCTTCTACAGCTATACTTGTGCATACAAAGGACAGACAGGAGGAGAGAGAGGCACCCTAACCCTACCCTTATGATGTAAAGTGGATGCCTAGATGTTGATGCTTTGGCTTTGGCTTTGGCTTGGCTTAAATGTAGATAGGTATGTAGATGGATTGTTGACGGTGAGAAAAGTGAGGCATGGCTTCCAGGGAATATTGCAGGAGCAACAGAGTCTCAGTTCAGAATGAGAATGCCAGGGCCAGTCTCACAACCACCTAAAGTACCAGTCCACGAGTGAATTTTCAATTTCCAACTCAACGCATTCCTTCCTTCCAGAAACGTTCAGATTGAAATTGAAGTCACGGTGGTTTAGTATTAGTATACTTGGAGCAAGAACGGAGAACACAAGGGAGCTGGCAGGGAAGCAAACACACACACACACACACAACACAAGGTGACTGGAAGAGTAAAGAATGAATGAGATTCACTGCCAACATCAGACAGCAGTTAGCAGGGCCAGGGCTAGATCTACAGTATACTAATAGCGACCAGACAGAAACAGAAAGAAGGTATCAGATAGACGCAGAGTAGAAAATGAGACTTTNAATAGCGACCAGACAGAAACAGAAAGAAGGTATCAGATAGTCGCAGAGTAGAAAATGAGACTTTTTCCAGTTCACCGCAGACTTTACACACAAGTATGAGTATGAGACAAAGCACACCGAGAATACGAACCAAGAACCAAGACCAAGACCAAGACCAAGGCCCTATCGACTCGGAGGAAAACAGACAAGAAACTTGTCCACTTTACAACAAATCCATCAGCAGGTGCCTATATATGCGGAGGATAATAATGTGCTCATACATGTGTACCTCCACACTTAATTATATACTACACATTTCCATCTCCTCCTCAATCTACATAACATACATGCAGTGGATGAGTGGATCGAAGGATCCTTCGTCTTTGGTCCTTGATTCTGCATCTTTTATCTTTGTATTGTGGCTTGTAGCTTGTAGCCCTGGAAGAAATCAAGTCAATGCTAGGATTGCTGGAACAACGACGAGAACAAGAACAAGAACAAGATCGTCATTTTATGCAGTCAATCCTATGCCACTTGTTGCGCTCGCTCTACCTACTTACCCACATATATATATTTTGAAATGCTGATCTGCCCTCATCTCATCTGCTCTGGTGGATTTCTTCTGCCGCTACTCCGATTCTCTATGCTCCCTGTCCCTGTTTATCTGACTCCCTCGAATTCACCCTGACTAGGGAAAGCCCATGACTATTACATATTGCCGCCAGAATCACCATCACCATCACCATCACGGACACCATAGCATAGCCAGGGCAGTCAATCAAAGAGTGGAAAGCCATTAATAGTGTTTCTGTATTCCTCGTTCCTTCCAAGTCCCAAAGTCCTACTTAACTAACCATCCT
>JAAXYX010001332.1:0-24045 GCA_036851915.1 Ptenothrix huangshanensis | reverse complement strand
AAACAGAAATCTAGAATCTAGAAAATCTAGAATAGATCATTAGATAATTTAAATGTTTTAGTTGCAACGAGTACGAACGAACTGTAAGTATCATTAATTAATTTTTGTTTCACGTCATTGCGCATTGGTGTCTTTCCTTAGAAAAACCACGAAAAACCTCAGGTAAAAGTATGATAAGAATACTTCGAATACTTTTACTCTTTGGGATTGCGAGTGGTTCACCCAAGCTAAATGCTGCTCTGCAATTTACCTTAAAAGAGGGGATTTTGAAACTCATTCCACATAGACAATGTTTTTTTAGTGACATTGTCAAATACTGCTTGAAAGTAAGCAGTAGCTACTGTTGGTTGGCTGAAAGCAGAAATGTCTTCCGCATCCGCACTATTCGGTATTCATCTTCACTCTTGACTGACCTACTTTTTAGTAGCATATTATTTTATTTACTTTCCGTAATCAGAATGGAAAGGTAAATTAGTGCTCAGTAATAATAATGAACTTGTCCGATTGGCGTCAAGCCGTTAGGACGCCCACTACCTATCGTGTTGGAAATTCAACTTTAAGATTTCAAACGAAATTTGTGATTTTTTTAATAGCGTTCACCATAGTTGCTTTAGTATACATCGCTTTACCGAGTCATGGTAAGAGTAACATTCAATATTGTGTCGATACTAAATTTAACATTCAACATTAGTTTTACTCAATTTGTGATCAGTTCATTCATCATTTGTCGGTGGACTTGAGGACTAGTTTAGTTGTTAATGTTAGTTGGAAGGCCCCTTAATTTCCGTCACTCGGTGGCGTAGATTTGGATCGAAATAATCATGTATTTTACAGATTGCCTGCTCCTTTTGATTTTGGCAACGGAACTCTTAGTCTGTATTCTTTGTTCAAGGTTTTAACAGGATTCGTAAATTGTTAACATTGTTTGTAGGTAATTAGTAGACTTATAACTTTGGGGTTCTCGTGTACTTCTTCTTTGAGTGGTCGTGATTACATCTTACAGAGCATTTTGCTCTGAGTAAGCTGGGATAAATAATATATTTGGGGAAAAGTCAAGGATTGTCAGGGATTGAAAGGGTAATTATAACGGCACAAGTTTAATTTTAGCATGAAACAGCTGGCAGCTTGCTGCATTCCTCGTCTACATCTGTTTCCTATAGGCATTAGTGTAAGAATGTTGGACCAAATAGTAATGGCTGTGTTATCAACAGTCAATGTCAAATCTAACGGCGGCAGATACTGATCTTGCAATAGAATAAAGACAGGCATTGACAGGATGTCTGTGTGGCCAGATTCTAAGTTGGGAGATCGATTAGATGTATCCTGATGATGCCGGATTTTTTCCGTTGATAATTTATCTGGCGCACAAGAAAAGCTTATTTACATATAGCAGTAATTAAATAATGAAAGCAATTTTGTTAACCAATGAACAGTGTTACTAGTATGTACTAGCGTACAGCTTTCAATGCGGTTATAATTTATTATTAAAAAATAATTACTGGTAGTATGTCTAAAAGGTCAAGGCATGCAGTGTATGACAGGTTTTACCTCTAAATAATGGGTTCAAATGTTTTGCTCGCTATATAATACTAATTACCCATACGATAGAAGAGTCGTAAAACTACACCGAAGTATGAAGCATTCATTCTAAAAGTTCAAAGGATTGTAATATGGATTATGTTGTATTAGAAGTCAGCTCTGCATCACACATTCCCCTTGGAGGGAAACGGGGATCTCTTCTTTGGGGAGTTCAACGGTCGCACTTTAATAACAAGTACCCTATTTCTCCTCCTGTAACCACTGAAAAGGGTTTGAAGTACCGAATAGGAATAATATCAGATCTGGACCAAGATTCAAAAACTTCAACAGGAAAATGGATTTCGTATCTTAGAAGAGGAAACCTCTATTTGCAATATAACAAGAATAATGTTAAGGAATCAAAGGTAGGTATAAAAAAAATTTTGATGAAATACACCTCGGATTAACGCCAATTTTTGATTGTATAAATTCAGCGGGCTTATACGATGACATAAATTTGCGATCTTTAAGTGTAAATCATGCTTATTTCCATTACCCTAACGTTTTATTAACTAACATTTTTCAGTAAGTTAATAGTTTTGAAATTAGAAAATGCTCATTATCTTACACTTTTCTACAGGTAACAATGGAATGGGATGGAGGTGAACCTTTGGTATTGAAGTCTGACCTTAATCAAGGAGGAAGGGGAATGGAATTATCTGAATTAATTGTGTTCAATGGCAAACTCTATACCTGCGATGATCGAACCGGAATTGTATATAATTTAATAACCACTGAATCTGATGAGGTTTTGCCTGTTCCGTGGGTTATTCTTGCCGACGGAAATGGAACTGTACCCAAAGGTTAACCCTTCAAACTCCCGTTTATTCTATTCATTTATACTAACATGTTGACCAAATTGATATAAGAACAAGGTAAAATTATTCTGAACAGGATTTAAGTGCGAATGGAGTTGTATCAAGGATGGTTACATGTGGGTTGGCGGTCTTGGGAAGGAATGGACAACAGCCTCTGGAGAACTCGTTAATTTTAATCCCCAACATGTTAAACGAATCTCCGCTGAAGGAGAAGTTAAACATTTAAATTGGCGCATGAACTACAATAATTTAGCACACGCTCTTAACATTCATTTTCCAGGTATGATATATAATGTGGACATTTCGATATCAGTACTGTGAAACTTTACTACAATGAAACTGGTTTCCTTCAATTGATAATTATCTTGTGAATAATTAAGATTTGTTTTTGAAATATTTTGAAGGATACGTAATTCACGAGTCCGCTGGTTGGAGTGATATATTACAAAAATGGATGTTTTTACCTCGTCGGGCAAGTTCTGACCAATATCATGAAAAGACTGACGAAAAGAAAGGAACTAATATAATGTTACTAGCGAATGAAGATTTTAGCAATATTGATGTGAGTGCTTTCAACATAAAACTCGGAAGGAATCATGTGCGAAATATTCACATTGTTTTCTTAAGTTTTGTTGTTTTGATATATGATGTTCTATATACTTGCTTGTAGGTCCGTCATGTAGGTGACATCGTTCCTACTCATGGATTTTCAAGTTTTAAGTGGATTCCAGGGACAGAAGATCAGCTAATTATAGCCTTAAAATCTGAAGAGTTCGAAGGCAAAACTGCAACATATATGATGGTATTTGATATGCAAGGTAATATATTACTGCCCGAAACTAAAGTTGGAGATCATAAATACGAAGGAGTCGAATTTATGTAGCTCAAAACCCCCAAAAGGATGACATTAATTGGTACTTATTTTTAGTTTTTTCATTGGTTAGCGGCAATAAGTTGTAATACTTTAGGTATTAATATTCCATTGAGATGTCCCGAATCCTACATTCCATGTGATATGTAAATAAATAGCTACTAATTGTAAGTCATTTGTAATAATGATGAATGTGTATTCCTTAATTATGTTGTATTTATATAGCTTAGTCAACTACACACATTGCTGCATTTATACCTCTGTACTTGAACAATAAAAGAAGATTACTAAATTAATTCGGTAAAATTATAAATTACTTCTCGTGTCATGGGTGATGCTCGAAAACACGATACTTTCCCGGAATAAATTGAATTGAGATTATAAATTACGCTGGGTACCCAAAGAAAAAACCTGTATGATTTAGTTGTATACGTGTTTATTTAGTTCCAATTTCCAGTAAGATAACTAACTTTGAATTTTTTGAACAAATAATTATTTTTCGCTGTACACTTTATAAAAGCAATAACTAACAAAGCAACACTCATTTGGTTTCTAATAAGGCAAGGGATGAGTGGGGGATACACAAATGATTAAAATAAAATTGTACTTGGAAGAGCATACCTCCATAGTTTTTACCACAACTTTCGCTGAACCGCGTAGCATCATTTGGGAAGTTTCCTGTCCGATCGGCTTCAAGGTATAATAAAATATTCACAGTGGAATCAGTATAATTTCCGTTGTGCGTGATCTTATCAAAATTCTTGTCTAGTTTTAATTAACTTAAGTGGAGTAATTAATTAAGTAGCTAAATTATTTCCTACTAAGTTTTTCAGTATTAAGTTCACGCGACGTTCAGATTTTAATAAACCAACCTATGCTTGAGAAAGTGGTAACGAAAGCATTTATTAAACTATACCCACGAGAAAACTTTTAGTTATTTCGCCATGCAGAATACTTCCTGTTTGTTATGTGTGGACTGTCGACGACTTAATGGAACAAAGATTTAAAAAACAAGAATCCCTGACTGGCGTAATTACCTAGGTATGTACATACATGGATATCAGAGTCGCGATACGACTTATTATGTAAGTATGTGCCTACCTATGTATGTAACATACATACTCTTGACATATGTATCATATGTATAAACGCAAAAAATCATGCGTATCTCAACATGCCCCAAGTTTTCATACGTGGCTGGCTTACCTACCTAACCTAGGTATCTACATCTACCTACCTTCCTACCTATTTAACCAAGTACGGAAGAGGCACTTACGATTATTAAGTACAGCAATATGTATAAAGCAGTAGTATAAGCAGTCACATGTCCCTACCAGGTAGGCAAATGTGTAAAAGCTGGTCTAGATTCTAAGGAAGTAGTTTATGCGTAGGTATGTACCTACCACACATAGCGTAATCGAATTATCAACAAATTACACGTTTCAATTAATTAGATGAGTCATTCTGTTGCATACAATAGTAAATATTCCATAAAATGCATTTTTTGTATTGTTGTATGGTAAAAATGTGCGAGCTTGTTTCTTGCATGGTTTATGTTCCAATGATCATTAGTATTAGTATTGAAGCTAAAGTAGAACCTGGGGTATTTGTCATTGGCATTTGCCATTTTGGAAATCTAAGTGCATCCTATTTCACACGACACTGTAGATTGTGGATAGCAAGTGTCAAGGTTTGCAATTTATTGTAATTATAGTTTCGACTCGGTGATAGACATCAAAGAGCCCAACCAAATGTTCATAATGTGATAACCTTTGGCTGGAAATCACTACTAACTTGCGGCAGATAGACAGCACAAAACCTGTAAGGAGCAGTTTGCTGTTGTCAAATGCAGGCGCAGGTAATTATACTAGAGTACTGTTCCCTGTTCCTAGTATTTCCTATCCTTTTTGCGTGTTTTCCTGGCCACACGCAGTACACGCTGTTTCTGGTGATTTGTACAGTTACAACCAATAGTAACAATAATGGCTTTTATATATATAATTAAAGAGTAAAAAAAGATTTGCATGGCATTGGATAATACATTTAAGGTTGTTAGAATTACATACTCCAGCCAGGAAGTACCAGCACCAGCCATACTCGTCAAGGTAATAATTTGACGACCTTACCCTGTTCGTCTTCTCTCTCATGTAGCTTTTACCTATTATTAAAAAGGCATGCATGCATGCATGCATTTCCAGCAAATAGTAAACGACTAAACAACCATATTATGATCCTAAACTTTTCTGACAGGGTGGCCTCTTCCCCCAAAAATCGAATAAAATAGCATTAATTAAGGATATAAATTAACAACCAAGCGTTTCTGACTTCAAGTACCTATGAGACGTATTGTAATAGAATTTAAAATTAAACAAATACATTTATCCAGAAAAGGAGTTACATTCCGTTGGGAACACATTAGTATTGCATTCATTTTAGTAGTTCTTAAATCTAAAATAACAGTATCATATTTATAACCTCGTGTGATGACAATCTGTTGCTCGCGTATTAGATATCTAATAAATAATTCAGTCAAAGTATTTATTATTACACAACATATTAAAAATCTTATTGGTCCATATCCTTATATAAATACTTGCTCAAACCATTTTGGTCTAATCGGATAATGTTAGTAAAGAATAATGAGAGAGTTGACACATGTTTATTATAGAGACGAGTAACTCAACATAACACCTGCACAATCTACAACAGGTGGGGAATGTATTCTGCTAGATGATGAATGTATGCATATATATATTACGTACAAAAATTCAACTAAAGCCAATAAAATCAACCAATGCTATAAGACGTAGGGGTTTAGGGCTTTTCTGCCAATGTCCGTCCTGTACGACGTACGAACAGCCTTTTACGTAAGTAGGAAGGCATTCTGGGTTTATGGAAGTAGGTACATAAGTTTTATAGCTACATACATATATGTATCTACATAAGTATGTAGGTAGCATCCGGAGAATCTATAGACAACATGCTACTTAAATAGAATAACATAAGGAACCAAACCAAACAAACAGCTTCATTTTGCCGTTACTTTTAAATGACATTACAACGTTACCATATTTTGGTTTTTCTTTTACCGATTTCAGTGAGTTATAGAGACAGAAAAGCTTTATCTAATCTTTATTACACAACTGTAATAGCCTTTTATGGCTCTGTATGCTTTAATTCTAATTATGAATCAACAATCGTATACTTTACAAAAAATATGTTTAACCTAAGACTAATGTAGAAATAAACTCNATTACACAACTGTAATAGCCTTTTATGGCTCTGTATGCTTTAATTCTAATTATGAATCAACAATCGTATACTTTACAAAAAATATGTTTAACCTAAGACTAATGTAGAAATAAACTCTTGAAACTGATCGTGAGTGGGAATTTTATCTCTGGCTTCACACTAATTTTCATTGGTTCCAAATTTTCGAATCTTATTCTAGGATCCAAGATGAAACCTTTTCTGATGGGTAATAATGTCTATTCAGGGTGTTGATCCATTTTCCACAACGCAACGAACTTCCTGTGCTCCCTGGAATCCGATATCTTTTTTCGAATGCCATATTAAGCCATGTCGTTGCGTAAAAGTAAAACTCACCGCGATTACAGCTGGCTAGAACGGGACCGAGAGTTTCTTTATCATCGCAATGTCTGCGCTGATTGCCGTCTAAGCTGCGACCAGCGATAGCTCGAATGCTCGTAACATTGGCATTCAGTTTATGTGAAGTGAAATATTCGGAAGTAGTTCAGTCCATCTTTAGAAATGAGTTTCTTATTGTATTTACATGTCTTCCAAAACTACCTTAATGCAACTCCTAGTAATTCCTTTGATCTCCTGTCTTCAAATTCTACCTTTAATTATATTGTTACTTCATTTACAAAGTTGGCTTCTATTGTCAGGGACAGTTCTAATAAAAGTTACGATAAAATTTGAAGCTTGTTAGAGATTTTACGTAACATTTGAACTACGGTCTTCATAAACACACATCTGTTGAGGCAAAAAAGATACATTTTATTAGTTTTATGATTAAGTATAATTCGCCTCACTGAACTGAAATGTGGAAGCGGTTTTACCTGTATCATAGCCCTTACAAAACACACAGCAAAGGAATAATAAGAATGGCACATCTCTTCGGCAGGTTCAAAAGTGTCACCTATAAATACCGAAAACAATAAATGAAATTTATATTTTGTACTAATTTCATTTGTTTTAACTTCAATGATATGAAATGAAGAAACTAAGATTGAAATACTCACCATACGCTTTCATACAAATGAGAAATAGTGGTGCACCCCGCCTTTGTATAATAGGATGCAATTCGGTTGTTATGAACTTTTCAAACTGCCCTTTTGTCATTTTCCATTCGTCGTTTAACTTTTATGCCATCAAACAAAATTCAGTTGGTAATATGTAATTGAAACGATTTAGTCAATGTACATAAGGTCAAAATTAATGAATGCTTTATCATTGATTTGATTTTTTGTCGACTACTTACCATCCCTTCATTTTTCATGACACATTTTAAAACGCACTGCAAGAGAAACTCAATCCATATTTATGACAGTACAATAATAGTATTATAAATTTAAATTTCATTAAGCGAACGTCTTACAAACCATCATTTTAGCTGCCCGATCTTTTTCGTTTTTAAACTTCATAGATTTAGTACAGCTAACGATACCCTGAATTTGCCTCCTCAGCATAATTGATCTGGCATTACTGCAAGTCATATTTGAAGATTGTGAAATTTCTTCTATGGCCCGTATGATATGTGCCTAAATAGGAATTGCAATGAATATATAGCTCAGCATAGTTATAATTAATCTGTAAATATGTATTAGGTAAAAATAATATATCCTTACCAAAAGAAAAACGTAGATGATAATAATTGTGAACCCAAGGAATTTCATTTCAGCATTAATTTCTTTCCTATCAAAAAGTCCAAACTTTTATGAGGTAGGATTTTAGACACGTTTAACCCGGTTGATTATACCGATAATTTCGTATTATATGGATATTAGATATAATTTATTAATACATTCAGTAAGATAAAAGCTATGAATGAATGAAATGTGAAGATATTATTATTTATAATTTCCAGAGAACAGCAGTTGCAGCGTATAAACAACTGATGAGGTAATTATCGGAACAGGAACATTTTCTTCAAAAATTTTCAATAACTGAAACCGAACACGTAGATAGCAATTCCTAATGAACTTTGATTCATGATGAGCAAACTTCGAGAGATGATGTCGCACGAATTCGAGACAAGTTTAAATTTTATATGAAGTTGAAGAACTATTTAAACCCTAAATGACCTTATTCTTACTAAATAAAAATGCATTTCTCTGGTCAGTGTCCTGTTAGTGAAAGTGATTACATTTATTTTAAACTACGGCGCAGGTAGTTTTTGTCAGGTAAAAGTTTGAAGATTTTTAGAAATTACATATATGTAATCATAGTATCGGTTAAGAATCAAAATGATGCAAGTCCAAAAAATCCTAGAAGCAAACTTGCAAAACGAGACACTTCGCATTTAGGAATTTATGGACAGGCCTCAATTTGCTTTTAGGAATCCTTGGACTTACCTCATTTTGTCTCAACCGACAGTATATATAAGTACTACTATTCATACATAGTTTTGCATGAGTTAAGCGTCTTCTTTTTAGCACTCATTATCCAAAACGTAAACCGTTGTTGAATTGCTGTAGATAAAATTATAGCAAAAAACAAACCAATTCTATCGACTGGTAGGACACAGTAGGTTCATATCTACATACACGTAAGTTCGTGTTAGTCAAAATTTTACAAAAAAAAACTTGTTCATGCCAAAAAGGAAACAAAATTTTGTGGAAAAAAGAGTATAATCACGAATCCTCATTACAGTAACGGAGTCAGCTTGGTTTCGTTACACGGAATTTGTGATCTCATTGAATAAAATTAAAAAGTGAACATTAATTATGTGAGGTCTACCGTACTATAACGAAGGGCATTGTGAAACTTTTCTAAAGCAATAAGTATACTTAAGCAACAAAAATGCAGAAACAAATGAAATGATATCATTCGTTTTAATTAATTTCCTGTGAAAGCAGCCCATAAGTCACAGTATTTAACCTCAATAATGAACAATTTTGTTTTCAGAAATAAAACGTTCTTGGGAACTCCTTTGGCTGATGCCAGCTTTTGATTCAAAGAAGTGAACCATAATTTCATATTTCAGAAGGGAGCTTCATACTGAGAAATAAAAGACACAATAGTAGCATAATTGCAAGTCATTTGCCCCGATCATACTGTGGGGCAAGATGGGGCACTCCGGACTCAGATTTGATCAACAAGCCAAGCCATGTTGATATACTATGATTGGATCCAATTTTCAAATACGGATTCATTATTGATCCCACCGTTCTATTTGGAATAAATCATGATCAGGCAGAAGAGGTGCATAAATCAAAAGAGAATTGAATACATACACCGTATGTATACCCCTTGTGATGTATTCCCTCTTTCTTGGAACTGTGTACTGGACTTCTGAAAAATTGAAATAATTGCTCTTATATCTAATATAACGCCATTGTTTGAATATGCATTTTCGAAAGGATTTTATGTTACCATATTCTGTTATCAAAGTACTAGTAACAGCTATACTATTAAATAATTAATTCATTAATAAATAGTTTCAGGAATACTGTTTTTGTCAGTTGAAACGACTTACTACAAATGTTTGATAGCTACTGCGCGTTAGTAATTACTATTGCAGTACTGATGTAAATACAACATTATTTTACGATCTTTTTATGCCTACTTGAATACTTGTGAAGCATCATAAACACTAAAGTTCAAATGGCAACGTACCAATGAAAGGATTTTTTCAGTTTTTAAATATGATCATATTTGCTTTTAAATTCAAATGCAATGTGAATGTATGTACACTGTAAAAATTAAAAATCTTAAAACAAGACAAAATACATCTAAAGCCTACAGCTATTTAGTATAATCTCGAGTGCATTTTATTTTTTACAGTGTACTTACCTATCCAAAACTGTGAGTACACAGTACACTAAATCTTCAGCACAGGTTTAGCGCAGTCGAAGTATGAACAGGATTAAAAGCTCAGTGATGCGATGCCATGAAATATAATAACTCTATTAATTAAATAAAATAGCGAAAACCGAACGTTTGTTTTTATTATCCACCATAACTACAGTAAATACTTGTCCAAATGTAATGAACTTACAACCGTTCCTTACGTCAAATATTATTGTACACACACTTGACTTAGGTGTATCGACTGAAAGAAAGACATATATGTGACGTTCTTCCAATCATCACGGAGTACGAGATTCTGGCATTAATTCATGATGCCTCTGACTTGAGTGTATATTTCTGAATTCTGAATCCATTTGGCTGTACATACACCTTTTTCAATCATTTCAGGTACTTATTGATTTACCATCAATAATAATAAATATTCACCGAAAATAATACAATAAAAATACTAATAATACGACAATTAATATATTTAATTCGCTGAAGAGGTTGAATAAAATAATAAAATGAATTAAAGATGAATTTACATTTTACTTTCGACAAAAGTCTAAAAAGAATCGATTTGTCCAGCAAAGTAAAGCGTAAAGGCTGTAAACAAATAGGCATGTGAGTTAATATGGGAAATAATAGCTAATTTAACATTTACCTTTTAGGATAAGTTTAAACAAAAAGTTCGCCTTAAACTATAAACTACTAATATAAATGATTCAGTAAGGCTAAAAATGTTATTAACTAATGGTCATAATGGGTCGCTAACATTTACAAATATGTTATCAGACTTATTTTAAAATGTATACAGAGTACGTAAGTTTTTTTTAGTTACATCGTAAAGTTTAAGAGTTTTACGCAGGCAGCTTAAGTGTTTGACATTTCCAGTTTCAATTTTGAAACGCCTAAAACAGAATCTCTGTTTCGGTTTCTTTGAGCCATCTCCTAAGCTAATAAATGAGCTCGGTTATAATACCGTTAACATTATTGGATGTAGCACTTGTTGTAGCACTGCACATGCGACCTAATAAAAACATCGTATTGAAGTGTTCCTGTAATACTATCCTAATGGTTAGCCCGAGAAGGTTTATTCATTTTATTATTTTTGTTCAAATTGCTTGACGATCCCTCTACCTGTGGGGTAGGACGATGAAGCTCTACAAACTGTTCAAGTTCCCGTGGTAAATCGCCTGGATTAAACGTCATTCCCACTGAACATACAACTCGTGACGCCAAACATTTTAATGTGATGTGTTGTAGTAGTGGAGAGAATTCAAACCAACGATGCCTAGTCTGAAGGATTTCAAGAGGACTTTGGTTCTGAATATCCAACTTTAAGTAAAATCAAACAAAATTATTAGTTAGGCGGATTTCATTATTTTCATTGTGAAAAGTTTCCGCATGAATTCAAAAATAAACAAAACAATTTGTCTAACAGTATACCTGATCGGCATGTGCACCACGTTCCAGCAGAAGGTCAACAATCTGTAAAGGCCAATCAAAATATGAAGAATCAATACTAGTGATCTATTTTTACAATAACACCAATGTTATAGGTATATACTTATGTATTATCACAATGATTTAATGAACTTAATCTATTGATAATAATGTACGAATAGGGACAGTTAGCATACAGACAGATTGAAGGTATCCCTGGGTGCTACATAATGAAGAGGAGTTTGACGATTATTATTGGTAGCATTTACATCTGCTCCACAATCGAGTAGGAATTTGGCCACGTCAACGGAAGGAAAAACACATACCTGTAAAACAATCAATGAAAGTAATCAGTTGATGTTACACAAGTAGAAACAAATATTAGACCGTAACTAACAGATGCCTGATATATCACTATACAACTTTCTGCAGCAATAAAATTGATAATAACAAGTACATACCTGGTGGTCATCAACGAAGAAATGACTTCTTACAATGTTGTTGACACTCACAGCTTGATGAAGCAAGGAATCCCCAGAACTGCACATTCTTAGATCATACTTGATGAGAGTTTCAGTCAGCTGCAAAAGGATTGCAATTACAATGTAAAAATTAGCGAAGGTGAAGGGGGTACACAAAAAAGAGGTAGACTTCTTCCTGCTTGTGCAATTAAACACGAAAGCGAAATACCTTTTTAAATTGAATACACTGCTCTGCAGTCTTTTCTACTTTCCATAGGAGGTATATTAGATGTGTGCAACAACGAATGCACCTGGAAAAAAATATCATGACAAGTGGAATTAATTTAAATTTTCACAAAGTAATGAAAAGGAATAGCTGTAGTGACTATAGGATAGTATCAATAATTACCTATCAAAGCTTTCCTGCTGTCTTTTGAATACAGGCCGAATTTTTACAAGACCAGCGCAAGACGGAAGCTGCTCAACAAGAAGGCTAAAAGTTCGAAACAAATCTTCAACTTGTAATGGATACAAAGGGGAATCACGATTGAGTTCCCTATTCGCGTCCAAGTCCAAAAACAAGCGAATCTGTGAAAGAAGAGATTTTCCCGAGAAAAATAAATCAAACTGTCAAACTATCATTCCCAATGATTTGCTACCGGAACTCAAGGTTAAAACTGAATTAAATCCAGTGGATTCAAGGTTGGATAAATGACCTTGGATCCACTTCAAGGTAACGCTTCCGTACGAAAATCCATATCTAAAAATGGGTTTTCGCATATACAGCAGATTCTTCATCAAGGTTGAAAGACAAAGTAGTAAGTGCTTAGGAGAACAGACGAGTTCGGTCATTACCTTGGTCATAATCATAATAGAATAGCATAGCCACGTAGGCAATAAACCTACTTACCAAAGCAAGTGCCGTAAAACAAGTATCAGCATAAAGTAGAGAGTCCTTGGATATTCGGAGCTGAAGAGCATAAATCCACAGTCTTATGCAGAACAGGTACTGAGACGAGTCCGCGTAAGCAGCTCCTCGGTACATAATACGAAATATCACATCTTTGTGACTTTTTATTAGTATCCTCTCAGCAATTAACAAACTGTTTATCCGAATTTGGTCTAAATCAGTCGAAATAGTGTCTAGATCTTTCCGCGTGACGAATTCCTTGACCTCAATATCTGCACCTATAATGATTGTATAGGAATCAATGTCATTAGGTCTTCATTTGCAGCATTTACTAGATATATATTTGCCTTTTTTCTTGCGCTATACTTTACCTTCTATTGTTGGACAAATCAAATGAAAATTCGTTTCGTTAGACTAATAAAATAAACAGATTTTTCAAGTGACTCACCATCTGGAGATTTTATCCTAGAATAAAGAGGGGAGTATCCAAGAGCGCGTTTAGGAATCACGATTTCACTTGTCCCGTCAGATCGAATATCAAGTGCTTTTCTCCAAAAATGCAGTGCCATTTGAATATCGTGATGCTCGTCCAAAAATGTAGATCCCATTAATTCATGCATTTCGGCACGTCTCTCAGCAGAATATGACGGAATATTTTCAAGAAGATAATTAAAGATCAATATAGCACCCTTCAAGCACGAAGTCTGCAGAGCGTCATCCCCATAACGATTCTTTAAAAACGGATCAGCTCCATTAGCTAGAAGTAGTTTCGTTGTTTCGAAACGATGCTCCTGAATTGCATAGTGTAATGCCGTCTTCAACTGTATATCTTGAGAATTAACTTCGGCTCCATGAGCTAGTAAATACTCACAAAGATGTGAACTTTGGACAGAATTGATAAGACATGTTCCACCTGTAAAAAGTACAAAGATTTTTGACCTTTAATTCCAGTGCTATTTCCAATTTCCATACAGTAAAATGGCATGAGGTATATGGATAGTTATCTTCGTTTTGGTATTCAAAGTTATTTCTCATAATCCTTGCCATACGTACAGGATTATTCACTATAGATTTGAATGACCTATAAATTCAGTGAGTTTAATTCTCCAACTAGTGAAAAGTAAAATGATAGAAGTTATAACGTGTAAACCATTCATTCTTACCATTATAGTTCGGAAGCTGAATATCAGCGCCAGCCTGCTCCACGAGGTATTGCACAACTTCATAGTTCGTCATAAAACAAGCTGACCGAACTGGCGTTGACCTTTTATACCAAAAACTAAGTTCAAAATGTTTCCTCATACGATTTAATATAAATAGGTAGGCACTCAGGCAGTTATTAAAAGTTCAAGTTCAGTCAAGCAAATCATGCATAAATTAGGCATCTATTACGTGTATATTATTCAAAAGAGATATACATCAAAAGACAATAATTACCCCGTATCGCTGACACTGTTGACATTGGCCCCATGCTTTACAAGGCATTTGACAATATTTAACCTTCCAGAAACTGCTGCACACCACAAAGGACTTACCCGATGTGACGTTTTGTCATCGATTACTTCATAAACACCCTTCTGTTCTACATCAGCTCCACACACTTCGATGAGGTATTCAACAATTTCCAAATTCCCTTTTTTGCATGCTATGAACAAAGGCGCACAACCATCCAGATGGCCTCCATCTAATACTCCTACGATTTCCTTTCTTTCAGCTTTGTCCAATCTTTCCAAATTATTGCGTAAAATACATGACAACCTTGCTCCTGGTGCAGCCGATCGAACTTCCTTCTGTACATCTTCAATCAGAGATTCTTTGGATTTTGCACCGGTTTGATTGGAAGATTTTGCAAGGGTCCACATTGTTTTGAACATTTTCCCGTGGCCTTTTTCGGACAGTCACCCCTCTTCAGAGCGACTGTTAAAGCTGCAAAATGAGTAATCCATCACACATAATTAAAAACTGAACTAAAACTCGAATGCACTTATCTATAACATGTAGTTTAGGAGCAAAACAATCATCTACATGACACATGACAGAAACAACACAATAAAAAACTACGACGGTATCTAAATACAAACATGCCTATGCTATTAAGGGCAACAATAAAGATGAACCAAGGTCTTATGTATGTAGCACAGTATCGTACCAACTTGCTTGCTTTCTTATTACTTGTTAGGGACAGGGACCTGTGTTTGTAAATGCCTAAGTAATAAAGAAGGCAAATAAATCTCTTTTTAGGTAGATTTTGTTGTCTTTTGTTTAGACACCTTTTTTAGGCATATGTATTACACATGTAATTAAAATCAAAATAACGCTAAAGCACCCACGATTCACGATGTATATTCTGGATGGAACAGAAGAGCAATGATCTTTAATTTTCTGTTTGTTTAGTTTTATTTGCATAAACAGGAATAGGAAAGATTATTTCCCTCTCGTTTCACTTGCCACCTTGTTTCTGTGGCATTTCATGTCACTTAACGGTAAGAATATTCTCATGCACCAGACTACCAATGTGTACATCTTTACCTTCCCCGCAAGTAGAACCATGAACCAACATAACATAATCGCCTATTCGATATAATTAATTTGTTTCGTTACAAGAAACAAAAATACGGTATACGACAGAAGATACGATGATAAGCAGTGAAATTTTTATACGAAATTTCTGAACTTTTACCCACCAACTTTCAAAAATCAAATATACCTACTCATTTTTAATAATCATTGACTAGGTTAAAATAGGTAATAGAATGAATGTTTACTCACGTAATCATTCATGACTCATGTAAAAATTAAAGCTGACAGCATACAATATATTAACTCAAGCATTGGTGATAAAAATACAAATAAGCATACTTCTGTAAACGCAGTAGATAACAGTGAACATTAAATGTTGAGCTCGTATATACAGCCAACACTTTCAACCGATTATGCCAAAAGTAGAGCAGCATATCGCAAGTTGATAAAGAAATACGCACATGTATTCAGTGATGAATAATTAGTTGACAATAAACGAATTCTAAGAAAATAGTCACTAGTATTTTGATTATGCCAATATGCCAATATTTATATCAATTTCGGGAATCGAGTGGATAGCTGGTGGCTTACATTCATCAGTTCCAACAGCGAAACTATTGACAATTTACGATATTCTCCGTATCAATGTAAGTGCTCGATTACGTGCCCACATTTACAAATTTTTAAATGAGCCTACCTACTTTTTTCGTAGAAGTTATCCAAAACATACCTATTTGTGCCAAAATACACACTAATAACGCACTAGGACGTTATTTACTACAATCCCTATCTATATTGAAAAATTTAACAGTACTATAATTTTATGTAACTATTTTCGAAAAACTTTTGTACTCCCTTTTTACAATTGTTCCAAAAATGATTTATTAAGAAAGCGTTGATGGATCATGGGACCACCGTAGACCGAGTGACAGAGTACAACGTTCACAACTTTATAGCATATGATGCATCGAGGTCTTCCAATGATTAACGAAATCACATGGTAGGCATATCAGACACAACAATGCATCATATGCTAGGTTGTTTGAGACCTGAATACATCCCACATGTCAAATGTCCATGACCTAGAAGCAGAAATGCATTTCCTTCATAGAAATCATTCAGTCGGGAGCAGAGGAACTTTTTAAATCCCATAAGAACCCCCAGCGCTGTATAGTATTATGAGATTACCTTAGGGATCATGAATTCAACAAATATGAAATAGGTTTATTTCTACAAAAGATGACTTGTGCCCAAGTTTTTGTCGATACTCTAGACTCTAGAGGGAAATTATAAAGAACGTGTAGATAAACCGTGTTTCGTTTTCAGAATGGACTGTCAACGTAAAAATGCTTCTAAACCTGTGTGTATGCCTAGAAAAATACATTCGTAACAGAAGTCAAAGTACGGAAACTTCTCAATGCCGCCATTGCACGACCACAGCACCCTCAACGCATCAGAAGTCCATCAAAAGGTTATTTAATAAATTACGAACGTATAATGATAATATGATACGTACCGTAAATGTATTTTCTTCCAAGTTAAAGATGCAGAACTGCAGAAGAAATAAAGGTTCGGAGGAAAAATTTATGTTACATCGTACCATGTATTAGGCCCATTCGTCTAATGAGTACACAAGGTAGATTGACATTGTTTGTTGTTTAGAACAGGAAGTGAAAAGGGAGACATCTTGTCCTTGACCCTTGTATACGATTTTAAACGTGAAAAGATCAAACTGATGAAACTAACACGGAAATACACACCTCCATGACCCTTGTTGATAACTGAAGAATGAAACGAGATCTAAACGAAAAAACCGAACTATATAACACCTAACAACCCGCTGTGGACAGATGTACCGTCAACCGCACCGAAAGCTTTCAGCATTCAGCCATTCGACAATATTAAAATATTTAAAATTTAAAGGTCAAACTTCAAAAAAGTTGGAGCAGGAACATCATCTATCATCTAATATCAACATGTTCAATATTTAATATTGGATATTCTACGAACCGTATAACACATCAAAAACAAATAATCTGTCAGTACCACTTCCAACGTCGAAGATTTACTTAAATATTTTGAATAACAATTTCACTTTACTTGTACACAGTTTTGTATATTATCTACTACTGTATTGGTTCATGGTTCGAGCTTCCCGTACTACATAATTACTAACAACTATCATAACCATCCTACATCCTACTAATCGTTTAATTGCAGCGTCAGCGCCAGAAAAATAATTCAACATTAAATATACCTACCTAATCAAATAGTTAGTTTTTTCTAGTTCGAATTAGTAAAATCAAGTCAAATGTGCTGACGTACCGGATCGTCAATCGTACTCCTCAATCTCAATCAGCTGATTGCTTAATGACTTAAATCAACACCAACCAAAACGTACAAACTAATCCACCAAAATCAGCTGATGCAGCTTACGGATATCAAATCAATCGACGATGATAACAATAACAATAGCAAACACACCAGAACCAGTAACCAGAATCTGGCAGGTAGGACGAAACAATAGTACAATAAGACAATAATCAATAATGATTGTGGATACAAATGACAAAAATACTAATAACTCACATCACAGATCCCAGCCAGAGTACCACAAACCACAATCCGCAACTGACCAGACAATAATAACAACACAACTCTCAGATGATGCTGATGCTCAGACGATTCAATGTTGGTTGGATGTTGTTCTCTTGACGATGTTGATGAGATGAGGATGAGTGGATGAGGATGCTGACGAGACAATTAGAATTAGGTACTCTCTGGTGTGGCTTCTTGCTCTTGGCTGCTTCTGCCGCCAGCCACGGTGAATACCAGTGTGAAACTGCACTGGCTCTAGCTGTACTCACGAGTACTCGTCACTACTCAGTCGTCCTCGACGTCCAAATAATGTTCTAGGACGTTCCTGGTCGTCTCCGTCTCCGTCCCCGACTTTTCAATTCTTTTTCCTTCCTACAGTGACTGTCGTCTATAGAATACGAATACGAGCGATGGTGGCGGTACACAAACACTCCGACTCCGAGTCCGACACCAAATCCAACTCCAACTCCACTCTAAAGTCTGACTGTGACTGTGACTCTAGGAGGAAATAAACTGCTTTTGAAACTACTTTTGTTCGTTCCCCAGGCCAGGGCCACGACTACGAGTACGAGTACGACTTGACTTGACTTGACTTGGACGGCCACTGTCTGTCTCCTAGGCCTCTAGTCCTCTAGCCTTCGTACGAGATACTAAGTTGATAGTCTAATTGTATTGTGGATGTAGAAGATTCTACCTACCTAGGCTTTTATTAGATGATATGATATTACCTTGACTTTTATTCTTTGGGGAATTATTGATCTCCGTCTCCTGCTAAAATCGATTGTTTCGAGTTTCCTATTAAACCTGTGCTGTGGCTGTGACTGTGCAGCTAAGCTAAGGAAAGCATGACGTCATCATGCCTGCCTCTGCCTGGCCGTCTGTGTCTCGTGAATTGTGAATGGAATACATAGAAACTCACGTACTCGGCGTATACGGTCCTATCGCATCGTATCGTACAAGCATTCACTATTCAGTGATTCAGCAGAACGAGGAAAGGAGAGGACCTTCCAAAATTCAGTTCAGGAGGGTTCAGGAGCAATACAGCAATAGACGAGTCGTCATATATGTAGGAGCAGGGAATAGCATCGACCTCGGCATCGGCTTCGGCTTGGCACTGGCAGTCAGAAGCAGTTCCTATCTCCCGTTCATATCCACATCCACATCCACCGTCCTTTATGCCAGGCCACACTTGAACACTTGAACCTACACACGAAGTACAGACTACAAGACTACAATATATCGAGATGGGGAAAAAGCTCTTCTTCTTCAGTCTTGTTCTTGTTGACGGCGGCGGTGACGGTATAGAAGCAAGACATAGACATGCATCTGCTGACCTTGCATTCAGCGGCCTACTTTAGTTATTTGATACGACTGAACTCCGTAAGCTTTGCAAAATCGCGAATTATCATTTAGTCAAGGCTCTTGTATAGTGTAGTATAGTGATAATCCTTCCTTGCCTTTTCTATCTCTATCCCTTGTTTGTAGTTTGTGCCTTATTGGATATAGGTATGTAGGATCCAATTCAATTATACCCTAATGCCTAGTGCCCAGTATCTATGTATTATGCATCTCTGAGTCTGCACTCATTGTCTGGATCAATTTCCATGTATAATCTAGAAAAATAAAGTCACGTCAAAACACTTCCACTTCTACAGCTACTGAACCAGCGTATTGGCTCTGAATCTGGTTCTATGGCTATCTACCATCAACCAAATTGATAATAAAACGTAAAAAAACAAAAGTATTTACAACGAGGGTACATACAGCTGACTTTGGTTTTACCAAAGTTAGTCCCGCAGCACCAGTACCAGCATTAAAACGATAAGAACAAATCTAGTATTGTGTACTTGTGGGTATTACATCTATACCTGGCCTGACATGGCTATGCTATGTATCTACGATGTATACATAATTGAATTCCCTAACCCTACTTTAACTTTTGGTCGTCACACACTACGACCACGACAACTACGTCTTATCTCTTGTTTTTTTTCGAATATGTAGTCGGACGGAATTGAGCACCCTTATCTTGCTATTAGCATCAGTATCTTATGTATGTAATGCAGTAATGCATATATTATCTTATGTAGCGTAATCGTCATTATTTCATTTGAAAAGTGCAATTAAAAAGAGAGTGAGTGTAAAAATAATGGATTTCATATTCCAATTCCAACACTTACATGTGCTGATAAGAGTCAGCCAAAACTACTTATACTAGTTACTGTGGGTTACTAGTTAGCTACTTGCAAGTTAACTTTTTAATTTCCACTTTCCACACGTTCCTGCAAAACATCTAGATTCTAAATGTGCTTGGTTGTATGAATAAACATCCATAAACATGCGGCTGATTCTCGTAGATAGCTAGTAAAAATTAAGGAACTGACCTTTAGCCTTTCTTTGGTCTAGATGAGAGAGAAACCAAAGCCGAACAGACAAATTATAGAAAGGAAGATGATTATCTGTTGGGAAGGGATGCACCTCTAGTGTTTAAATATACTTAAGGTTTGTGGTAGTGGCATTCTGCGTCTTCATTTTCAAGTCAAGCATCTTCTGTATGGGGTTCTACCGTTTCGAGTAGGTGTATAGCGTTTTTGGTGTGTACTTTCTAAATAACATGCTAACGATTTCTAGAATGAAAACTGTAAATAAAAGGTGCATAGAGCAGACAGAGATAGAGATACTAAATGTTACATTCTTCACAGGACAAAATTTAATTGGAAAAGTTAGATGAGTGCACGCATAACGCAGTTGTTCATGGGAAAAGTTTTGCATCTGCAGTCTCAACTCAAGTCAGAGCTAGACTAGACGAAAACGATATACATATATTGGCATGTAAGCACTAAGCAGTAAGCACAAGCCACAAGCACAAGCACTAACATTACTAGGAATTATACATAGGTATATTATCTACTAGCATGGTTTGGTTGGGTTTGGTGCAAAGCCTTCGAATGGAGTGGAGGAATGCAAGACAGCCGAAAAGGACGAGAGACTAGAAAGGTTACTGTTACTGCAAGAGATAAAATGCTCGATTCCAAAATTCCAATGTGCCTAGGTTCATTGAAGTGTGCGACGAGATTGTAATGTTATCCAGTTGCCAATAATTTAATTGTATTTTTAAACCAAACTACCTTACCTGCAACTGTGTATTTACCGAAATTCAAGATTTGCAAGGGTAAGGAAAAAGACCGGATTGCCGCACTATAAATATGTAACTTTGTTTACCAATGCATCACCAGAGTGTGAGACTTGCCAAAGTTATTCATTGACGTGCCTACCCACTTACCTATAATAGATTAAACTCACTAACACGTACATACATGCCTATATTGTCTTCATCACGTAGCTCTAATTTGTTGTAGACCTAAAAATACACACTAATGCTTGCTCAATTAATTCTTTATTAATTACGCCTTCTCTTTTGTCTATAGTAAGTTATTAAAACCCCACTCAGTAGTAAGTTGTTTAAACTGCTAGGAACCGGTGTCTCATTAGCAATCTACCTATGCTTGCATGCATTTATATCACATCTAATTACTTTTAATATTATGTAGAACTTACTACACAAGTTTACCGGAGGCTGAGCAGCTTGGAGCTCATGCATGTCTTGGCGTCAATTTCAACTGTTATGAATCCGTAGTACGCTAGTTGCTAGTTCTAGTTGACTTTGGCTGCAGTATAGACAGGTTTACTCAAAGGTGCTTTCATTTGGATTGGACACCTACCTACTTACATTCTTGACATTACGTGTATGTATCACACTACCGTGGGTACGGGGGACGGACTGAGTGAACATGCATGATTGTAGTTTGTATTTACTTCCTGCACAACGTGTGAATGTCTTTTGTGTTTCCATTTCCATAATTACTTGCCACTCAATGCAACTACTCCTACCTGAGTACATAATAGCCCGCTACACACTTCCCACTTTATAGCTAACGTTGTTCGGTCCATTTCTACTGCCAACGCCAACTACATCATTTTTACACACCACTGATTAAATACGTTTTGATCGTTTCATTTACGATACAGTATATCATGGCATTTTCTTAAGCTAAATTCTCTACATATACCTATGTATTATGTGTAGAAGAACAACATAATGCCTCTCTGTTCTATTTAAATTTATCCAACTGTACGTACATACATACATCGCATTACATACTTGGAAAACATTTAGTCGTACATACTGAATATGGTGCATTAATGCCTACATGAATTCTACCACTCATCCAGTAATGTTCTTCACATGACTTGTAAAAGCTGCATAACGTTTTTCCGAATGCTAATTACTGCACGTTAATTTGTTCGTCATGCTACATTTATTGGTTACTGAAAAATGTGTAGCATGAAGGGATTACAAAGGTTATGGCCGATGATCAATTGGATGAAAGAAATAAACCTTAGACACTGAAACGGTATAGATAAAATAAGAAGCTTAAGGCTGAAACAGACCACAGACCTACCATGAGATCAACCATGGAGCAACATCATTGCATTTCTTATGTGAATTGAATTGTCATTGCCAGAGACCCAGACTGCTCCTCAAAGGTTTCCTAAACTAAATGACGAACGACACCTGATGGGATGCGATTACCGTAATGCTATAATCTGTAATAGGCGCCATTAGAACAGTTTACCAAAGATCAACTTCTGATCCGATCAGCTCAGGCAGTTGAGTCTTGAGAAGGTTAAAAGGTATCAGTAGTTCGTATCATCATTCTCCATGCACAATTACCCTTGACCTATATTACCTACATGAAGAAATCAACCTACCAGGTCTCTGTCTCCCATGTAAACCCGTTCGTAACTATTCTCTATCTGTACATGGAAATTTACTGCTCAAGCATAAAGGCAGACAAAAGTTGTCGTTTACCTACACCAAAACCCAAAACGTAATTTGAAAATTTTCAAAATGTTGCCGAGGTGGCAATTGTCTATGAAGGGGAACGAAAATCTAAGCTAGCAAAATTTTCCTAAGCCAACGATGATTCCCGTGTTCCAACATGCATGAATATGAAACATTGAACTCACCACACTGCATTGTAGCAGTTACAAGTATGCTAGAAGCAAATCTTTTTTATAGCAAAAGCGTAATCCGAGTATTCTTTTCTTATGCGGTATGCGTATATGTATAATATGTACATTTACCATCATTGTTCCTATTCAGCTATAAGATATAAAGATTCGGAAAGGTGTCCTGGTAGGAAATATAACGACAATGTACGGTAACAATCTTATTCAACCATGAAGCGTGTCCATTACATCTTGAAACTGCAGAGATGGTTTTGCCATGATATTATTTACTCACTTTAGCTCGCTGTTTCCACACTCACACTTGATTTTATCGTACCTGAAAGTCTGGAATTCAATCTTGAAAATCAATTTGTACGTACAATAAATAAGTGTATTTTATTATTGCATTTCAAATGTGAGCAGTATTTTTACGAATTTACTGTGTTCGTTAAACTTTTTTATTTATTTTTTACGTACGCATTGCTGATTTCTAAATTATTAGCGGTAAACCCATTAAAAGTTAGTTTGCCTGGTAGTTGGGTAAAACGGTAGAAAAGTAGTTTTTACCACATCACAACTACCAAGTAAAAATCCGGGCACACTTAGAAAATACGATCGTCACCGTTAGCAATCATTAGTTTGCATGTTAAAGAATAGGAGAATAAAATAAATTACAATTTATTTTCATGCAAACAATAGAAAGCTAACCAAGCAGGTAATGTTGGGTAATATTGTGCTAAAAGTTAAATCTCCATGACAGATTTTACCCAACTACCATTTTACCCAACTACC